>CAPT01000140.1:0-99229 GCA_001039675.1 Nakaseomyces delphensis CBS 2170
TTTTTTTTTTTTTTTTCACTCTCAAAAACTCGAGATGACTTGTTTCTATTTCATATCTACAAGTAATATCCTGAGCAAACCATAAAAACATTTTTTTTGAGCATTCAGAATCATTCAATTCCAATTAACAGCCTAATTATCAGGGAATACAACAATGTACAATTATTTATAGAGCTTATTTACAATGTGTCGTAGTCATTCCCCCTCTTCCTCAGGTTTTTTCCTAACGGCCATGAAGTAATTACCAACATCCGCGCAATCATGTTCTATCCAACCCCTTAAAGGCATATACATGGTTCCCTTACAGTCCAGCACATGGTGTCTGTTTGGCTGATTCTTTCTGAACCATTCTCGTATCTCTTTTGAGTTGATATATTTGCTTAAGTGATGTGTGCCCTTTGGTACTATTTTTAATACGTCCTCGCCCATGAAGATTGTAGTAAACCACGAGACCGGGTCCCTATTAATGGTACTGATGTACAATACACCACCTGGGTTCAGTCTGCTCCAGGCGTGCTTTAAAATTTCCGAAGGGAACTCAACATGTTCCAACATTTCAAAACAGGTCACAATATCAAATTTATCCTGAACATCTTCTAACGCCTTCAATTGGTAATCTAGCTTCTCGACTATCGCTGGGTCCTGTAAAGCGTGCTTGCGGGCAACCTCAATGACCTCGGGAGTCAAATCAATTCCGGTGACATTGCTGACAAAAGGTAAACGAGCCATGGACTCACCCAAAATACCGCCACCGCAGCCAATATCCAACACAGAGTATTGCTTATTTATCAATTGACCATCAATCTCTTGGGTTAGTTCACGGTCAATGTTATTGCACACATAATGTGGTAGGAACTCTCTGTAATTGAATCCGGGGACAAAAATATCAGGGTTTTCAACCTTAACACAGCCTCTTAGTGTTCTCTGTATAAAATCTAACCTGGCATTGTTCATCAGATGCAATATACGCTGTGGACCATGCGGATCCCACCAGCTTGGAGCCAGTTGTGTGAAATGATGAATTTCATCCTGGGATGCCTCCGTGCTCTTAAACCTCACCAATCGTTTGGAAATCCCGCCAACACGACCAATTCTACCAAACCTTATCATTGTCCAGACAAAAAAAGACTATTCTATTGATCCTTTCACCTAGTTTCTATAATTATCTAAATCTCTCTATCTTTATTCATGATTAAAAATAATTTTGAATCTGGTTTTAATCTCCCCGCTTAGGGTCTTAGATATAGTCACGAGACCATGGAGTATCATTATTACCAAGATTAAAGCGATTTTATAACCAAGGTGTACAGAAGTGATGAGAATATATAAAATATTTACACTACAGTGATTATATAATATGCGTACATACACATCATTTTTTTTGGCTCCTACCTTCATCCCAATTTCAAGCGACAAGTACTGAATAGTCGTTTTGCTATTGGATTCAACTTGTACTGCTTCATTATTTCACTATAGATTGTGAGACTAGGTTTCATTACACTGGTTCGGTTTAAGTCATTATTATAATAAGTCCAAAATTGTTCATTCAGGATTACTGGTTCAGTCATAGTTTTTTTTGGTAACATGTTATGTTTTATATTAGTCAAATATAATAGGTTTCTAGCTCTCGTCATTGCGACATATAGGACATTGTCTTCAAAGGGAAACGTGTAATTATTCTGGAGTAAACTAGAAATAAATACAATTGGGAATTCTAGGCCCTTCGCCGAGTGAATAGTGGATAGTTTGACCTTTCCTGGACCTTCCTCATGACTAAATAACTTTTGATGGTGAGCTGTGGTAGATTGTTCAATGTAAGTAGTGAGAAACCATTCAAGAAGTGATATGTCATCTGGCTTATTTTCCTGTGAACTCTTCATGGCAAGTTGGAGTTCATTTAGATTTTCAACCACTACTTGAGCTTCTTGCTTGTCTAAGCACACTAATGATTGATATTGCAAATCGGTTACTGTATCCGTTATTTTTTCAAGTATTTCAAGTGGATCTTCACAATTCATAACAAAATTATCTTCATGGAAACTTCGTATCGTTGAAACATATTTTCTTAAAGTGTCCTTTATAGGCTCATAGATGTTAACATTACTAAAATCGTCATTAACAAGGTACTCCCAAACGGATATACCCTGACTATTCGAACCCTTGTATAACTGCTGAATTGTTAAAGTTCCTACACCTTTAGTTCCACTTAAGGTGGTAATAACGCTGAAATCGCTTTGCCATTTCTTCCTCTCCTTGGAAAACATAACCATACTTCCGTCATCCTCAATCGGTTTATTCTTATATGTAAGGAGAACTGCTCTCATCAGATCAATTATGAATTGAATTCTTGTATCTGTCATCCACTCCGGCTGTGACGTAAGCTTCTCAAATGGTATCTGTAGCTTCTTGAAATGTTCTCCTATCGTTGTTATCTCTGAATTAGATCTGGCCAATATTGCTATATCTGAAAATTTCGCAGAGGAGCAGATAGCTTGTGATATTTCCGAATCTATGTATCTTAAATGATCCTCCACAGTGTCAATTTCACTAATTATCGGAATTATCCCGCAAGGTTTCTTGACAATTACATCACCTATAGTTTCTAAATTAGCCTTCAATTTATTTTTTCTTATCACTTTCCTAGCCAATTCCATAATTTCAGGTGTACACCTAAAATTATCATCTAGATGAATGGTTTCAAGGCTCTTGTTGACGTTATCTAAAGCACTAACTACTCTTTTGTTATCACCAAGGAAATTATATATGCTTTGGTGAACGTCACCAAATATGAAAAGCTGTTTATTTTTAGCAATTACCTCGAGTAGTTCTTGTAGTTGAGGATATAAATCTTGAAACTCATCGATCAGAACAACCTTATAGTGACACAACAGGTCACTCGTAAATTTGAAATCTTGCAATGCCATTGTGTCCTGCATGTCCTTCTTTAAATGATCTGTAGCTTTCAAAATTAAGTCATCATTGGTTAACACTTTACATGTTTTCATAATATTCAAGAGTTGCTCAATATGGTCGTCATTTTGTTTACTGCCCTTCTTGTATTCGCTCAGTATTTTCTCCAGTTGCCTGGTTTTGCTGCCAATCAATTGTTTTTTAGTCCAAAATTCACTTGACAATAGCTGACTTAGACCACGCCATCCGTTCTCCTCTATTATACTTATAGAACCTTCATGCTCTGTTACTATCTTATTACTCAACCCATGTATCGTATAGCATCCAAGTTCGTTAACTGTATTTTCTAAATCTTCCAGCGGGACAGTTGGTGACAACTCATGGAACACACCTAAAAGTTTTCCAACTATATTATCAACAGCTTTGTTTGTCAACGACAGTATCAGAATCTCATCAGGATGAACTTCCCGTGACTCAATTAAGTGATGGATCTTATGCAACAACGTGGTGGTTTTCCCTGAGCCGGGCCCTGCTACAATCTTAATAGTGGAGTTAGGTTCATATCGGATATCTAAGATACGTCTCTGTGACGGTGTTAGCATCTCTGTATTATCACTTCTACCAGTATGGAATTTTTCTTTGAAAGAAAGATTCAGAATTTTTTATCTCATCGCTATACATTTTTTTTTTAACTAAACTATGTTTAAGATCACAATAAATGATTTGGTTATTATAAAATAAAAAAAATATCTTAGTATTATCGATAATAATTACCATTTTTTCTAGGTGCAAAAAAGGAATTTAATCAGCTGTTTTGATTTTATAGATTCTGGCTAGCATACTCGCCAATTGAAGGTACGTACTCACACCTTCAAGAATTCTCATATGTGTAATACCAATCTCTTTAATCATCTCTAGACGCATAGGTTCCTTTATTTGGAATAAATTTTTTGTAACTCTAAAACAAGTAGTCACGATATCCACAGCAGAATAACCTTTGCCCCAGAGGTCGTCTCTCAGGCAGTCTATCGATTCATCTAGGGTCTCTGCTAACAGCATTCTCTTCACTATTAGTGGATGTGGCGAGTCCACGATTTTAAACACGTTATCGCCGTTGACCAATCCGTGCCCAGCAACGGTACTTTGCAAATTATTGATAGCCTGTCTCATGTCGCCCTCCGCGGTGAATATAATAGCCTCCAGGCCATCGTTCGTGTACTCCACGTTCTCGGCTTTTATAATCTCTAATAACCTCTTCAGGACTTGCTCATCAGACAACTTGGAGTACCTCAGAATGGCACATCTACTCTGCAATGGTTCGATAATCTTATTTGACTGGTTACACGCAAACGCGAACCTGGTAGAGTTAGAATAAAGTTCCATGGTACGCCTCAACGCCTGCTGTGCACCGGCAGTCATAGAATCTGCTTCATCCAGTATGATGATCTTATGCCTCCCCGCCGGCAAATGGCACTTCTTCTGCGCAAAATGTTTTATAGTGTTCCTGACAACGTCAATACCTCTATCGTCAGATGCGTTCAACTCCAACACAGCTTGCCCATACGAATCACCTAACATCTCGTGCGCCAGACAATGGATAGAGGTGGTCTTACCAATACCGGGCAAGCCCGATATAATCATATGCGGCATGTTACCATCGTGAGCAATCTGTTGCAACCGTTCCACCGTGTCTTCATTACCAACTATGTCCCGGAGCAAGTGTGGACGGTATTTCTCAACCCAAGGCAGCTCTAACTTCAAAGCCTTCGACATGTCTTTTTTGAACTGGGGCCCTCGCCAAATATGAAACTAGCCAATACTCCACGGCTCTCAATTGATTGCAAATCTAGAGTCTTTTGAGATTAGACAGATCACTTTTTGCAAGTTATTGTTTAGTCTTCAACATTTTGTTATTAAAGAACTGGTGGAAAATAGGTGAGGATTTCGAAATTTCCCGGGAAGTTGCACAGAAAAGCGCGTACAAAACAGGATTTTGAAAAAATAATGAATAAAAAAATTGTATTTTGTATAAAAAAATGGCCAAAAGTCGATGAGCTGCAGATAGAAATATTCGAGTTGCAACCCCAGTGAGAAAGTACATTTCCAAAGGGGACAACAGGATGTCTGCTGGAGAGGATATGACAGCAGCTGAAGCTGCTGGGGGTGTGAGACGTCCCGCGATTAGGGAGGAGTTCAAGTTACCACCTGTGCCGGCAGGGATGTCGAAGAGCCAATGGAAGAAGCAATGGAAACGGCAGGTGTTTGAGATGCGGAAAGAGGAGTTCGCGGAGGTGAGGAGGGAGAAACGCCGTAAACTGAAGGAGAACAGGCGTAAAAGGATACAGGAGTATCTGGATCGCGGTGAAGAGGTTCCTGCTGAGCTGAAACGTGAGCCCCGGGTGAACAAGGAGCAGGTACCCTCGGGGATAACCATACTGCTGGATTGCGCGTTTGACGATTTGATGAACGATAAAGAGGTAGTCAGCACGTCTAACCAGATCACGAGGGCATACTCTGCCAATCGTAGGGCAGAGCACTACGCCGATATCAAGGTGACGTCGTTTAACAAGAGGCTTAAGAAGAGGTTTGAAGGTGCACTGGCGGACTCAAACTACGGTGCCTGGACAAACTTTGAGTTCTTAGACCACGAGGACATGCTACATCAGGAGGATAAGTCTAATCTGGTCTACCTGACAGCAGATACAGATGAACAACTGGAAACATTGGAACCCGGGATGACCTATATCGTCGGAGGTATAGTCGATAAGAATAGACATAAGTTGCTGTGTTATAACAAGGCTCAAAAGCTGGGAATCCCAACAAGAAGACTGCCTATTAGCGAGTACATCAAAATCGAAGGCAGGCAAGTGCTCACGACTACGCATGTTATCCAGATCATGCTGAAATACTTCGACACTCGCGACTGGAAACAGGCCTTCGAAGCAATCCTACCGACCAGGAAACTGAACGCATCTCAAGAACAACTTGACTCCGAGTCAGAATCAGAATCAGAGCCAACCAAATAAAGAAATAAATAAAAGAGATATGCATATACATATATACTATTTTATCATATAGAACGAAAATAATAAATGACTAAACTCTGGAAGAAAAATGGGAAAAATTTGAAAAAAATTCCATCGGGATAAAACAATCTCTCTCCCAAAAGCTCATCGCTTTCTTTATAACCAGACCCTGCCTTGCTTTGATTGAAAAGCCATTAGTCATTGCGGCAACCTTAGCTTTTCTCGAGTTAATATAAATAGAGAAGGTGATTATTGTTGTATTATCCTCTCTTTCGAAGTTTTCGTCTTAGGTCTTTTGGGAGCAAAAAACGAAAAAAAAAAAATAGCATAAATAGAGATGTTTCAATTGGTGCCAATAGTATGGGATGCACAGAGCGTGAGTGGCATTGCTGGTTCGATATCAATAGCTTGTTGGGTTGTGGTATTTGTGCCGCAAATATATGAGAATTTCTATAGAAAGTCCGCAGATGGTTTATCCCTTTTATTTGTTGTTTTGTGGCTAGCTGGGGATGTTTTCAACTTAGTTGGAGCAATGATGCAGCACTTACTATTCACAATGGTTATTCTGGCTGCGTATTACACTGCGGCAGATGTGATTCTGCTGGTTCAATGTCTATGGTATGATAACGAGGAGAAAATGGATCCTATCCATTTTTCCCCAGCTAACCCTGTTAACGAAAACGTCTTACAAGATGTGTTTAATGAGCATCAGCCACTGTTGACTAGCAGCGATGAGGCAAACACTAGCGGTAGCAGGTCGCAGGCAGTTGATGCTCTATTACTGGCTGAAGAACAAGAAGTTAAGCGTAGTAATCTTGTTAACGATTTTACTATAGTTAGTGCAGTCATTATAGGTGGCATTATCTCGTGGTATATCTCGTACTGTGCAAATCCACCAGAACCGATTGTTGGAAAACCAGAAGTAGAGATGAATTTCCTAGCCCAATCTTTTGGGTATTTGAGTGCAGTTTTGTATCTGGGGTCTCGTGTTCCACAGATTCTTTTGAATTTCAAGAGAAAATCTTGTGAAGGCATTTCCTTCCTGTTCTTTCTGTTTGCATGCCTAGGTAACACTACTTTTATTATCTCCGTTTTGGCAATCTCCAGGGATTACGAATACATATTGGTTAACGCTTCGTGGTTGGTCGGTAGTTCAGGTACTTTGATTATGGATTTTATAATTTTTATCCAATTCTTCTCTTATGGCAGTGATAAACCAGAGCTTCCATCCTCGTCTACATTATCGGAAGTGGTTTAAACTGTAAGAATAAAGAACTAGAATGATACATATAAAATATTCTTATCACACCTTCCTGCTCTACTTCAAAAACCAAGTTGCATTTTTACCTGATAAACTAATATTTTACTCTTCAATACAGTAAGATTATCCTATCTAATTGCATAATTTTATGACCTAATAGATATTACAGCATATTATTTCATTATATTATCCAGATTAAATTAGAAAAAATAATAAAAAAAGAAAGAAAAATCACTAGATATTTTTGTGTCAGTGATGATGATTACATACAATAAAAAGGAAACAATATAACTAAAATTGCTGTTAAACTTGTAGTATTTCTGTGGAGGGTTTGTGTTATTATCGATCCCGTAATATGCCAAATTTACAACTACAAATATAGTGATGACGAATTCCGTAGTAATTGACTACAATGGGTCTGAAGTAGATCAGAGAATTGAAAACCTGCCAGGTATCGACGAGTACTCAATAAAAAGTTATGAAGAATCTTCAGATGGGACAACATCTTTATCAGATAGTAGTGAAGTCAGTAGTAGCTCCAGTATAGCCGCGTTTTTTGAACCGGTCAAGAAAATATTTCATAAAAAGAATAAATCCACTGATAACGATACTGATGATGATGATACAGGAAGCTCCTTTTCAATGTTTAGACATCATCGTAGAAGAAAAGGGAGGAGGTTGAGCGGAAGCGATCCTACAGCAGACTCACAGTTTGCTCAAGGTACTGATTTACAGGATGATGAATTTCACAGCAAATCTGACGAAGGAAGTTCTAGCGATGAACTATTCGAGAAGAACGTGGGTAATGATGTTAATACTGAATCACCATTAACTCCTATGGAATGTAGTGATAAAAATATGTCCGGCTCCATAGATTTTGCCAAATTTTTTTATGATACGTGGTCGCTCTTAACAAGAGATGAAATAACATTGGAGGCACTTGGAAACAAAAGGCCAGACGAGTATTTGTTAACATGCCTTGTCACCCTTCAAAAAGAATATGAAACGATAAGAAATCAAAATGTTGAATATGAAGATGAAGTATTGCAGCTTAATACTGAGATGCAATCGTTAAAGAATTCTAGTCAGCGAAAGATCAAGAAATTGAAGAAGAGTTATGAACAGGCAGTTGAACTGTATAATAAAAAACTAGAGATTAGTGAAGACGCCAAGCGAAAAGAAATTGAGAAGGGCATTAGTGATTTCAGTACTATCAATATTGATCTAGAATCCAAAAATAGAGAACTAGAAGAGATGAACAAAGAATTAGAGGTGAAGAACGAAGTTTTGGATGAGAAGGTTACAAATTTAACTAAGCTTTTGAGCACTACCTCCCGCCGTCTTATTGATTCCGATCAGAAGGTAGAAAGGTATGAGGAGACTTTACAATCCAGTAAAGAGAAGTTTTATGAGGTACAAACAGAGATAAAGAGATCTTACCAGGCAATGGAACAATTAAAAAATAAATATGAATACCAGCATTCTAAGCTTTTGGGCCATAAAAAGGAAACACTGTTCTACCGGAGGTTAACTGAATTCTTTGAGGTTTGTATGAGAGAATCGTTGTCCTTTATGGGCTATTTACTCGAAGCATTTAGAGATAAATTCAAAGAAGATGAACTTAATGAGTTGAACAATTATTTTGTGCAGATGAATAAAATCACCGAACTAAGAAGGGATCTTCTAATTACGACAGAGATGGAGAGTAAATTTCAGGATGCTCAAGAACTATTGTATAACTTCTACACCGTCGAAGCCAAGACAAAATTTGTTGAACCTCTATTAATGCGCCTAGAGACAGCAGAACGATCCGTGACTTTTCTCACAAACCAACTCGGGGATTCAAACAAGAAAATTGCTGATATGAAGACTTATATAAAACGTAAGAAATTGATGGCGCAATCGTCCGCTGAAGAGAGTTATAACCATAGAACACTAACGAGTGTTAACCACACCGAAATGTTGAATCGTTAATTGAAGCCCCTTTTTTTTTATGACATATATTTTGTTTAGTTGATAAAAGAAGTTACGTACCAATGATACAATAAGACTGGGATTTGCTAGTCTATGTTTATATTGTCCAGGACAAATAAATAGATATAGAGAGAAATAGAACTCAAAATTTTGGGGTACGTGATAGCGGAATATGATACATTGCTTTAACTACATAGTCTCCTCAAACACATATTGTGTCTCGATTAAACGTTGGCAGTAAAAAGAAGTAAAGGTTGGCCTCCTCATTTAGTAAACTGTCATAAATCCCTACGACGGCATATTATGAGCCTTTGAAATGCAAACCTGTGTAAACATGTAACGATCTATTAGCGTCTGTCATATTTGGAAGGGTTTGTTTTAAATTTCAACTGTTATTGGATTTCAAGTGCTGGCTGGGTTGTACAAAACCGTTATAGACTGTATGTTCAAGATTATGAGAAAGGGCACTTTTCTCCGCTAAAAGAACTACCTACGGTCCCAGCTTCAGGGATTACGATTTATTCCTTAGTAGCCTGTATTTAAAAGATGTCTCAATCCTAAATTTAGTTGGCAGAAATTCACTTGACGCGTTTATTATTGTTTACATTTTAATTATTTTCTTATTTACGCGTGTGAAAAAATAAATGGGCGACGCGTTTTCTGCAGCTCCATCGCCATCTCATTATATTATGAAAGGATGTCATAAGTTAACTCCAGAGTTGAAATCTAGTTAACAAATACTAACGATTAAAAGAATTACTCTAAAGGAGTTTAAAGTTAAAGGAGTCGGTATAATTCAAAAGGGAAGTTGGAAATGGCTTCAAATAGACCTGAATTGAAGTTTTCAGATATCTCTGAGGAACGTGGTTTCTATAAGAGATACGTCAAGTTACCTGCGAGTGTGCAAGGTACTATCCGGATAGTGGATAAAGGAGATTATTATACTGCTGTGGGACGAGACGCTGTTTTTATTGCGGAAAATGTGTATCACACTATGTCTGTTTTAAAAGATTGTCGAGTCGACCAAATGGTTGAAAAACAATTTAATGAACCAACTAAATATGTTACAATGTCGCTACAAATAGTAGCTAGCTTACTCAAACTATGTCTGCTGGAAATTGGTCATAAGGTTGAAATTTATGACAGAACGTGGAAGCTAATTAAGAGTGCTTCACCAGGCAATATTGAGCAAGTATCAGATCTACTGAATCTGGCAATAGATACATCCATCATTATAGCCAGTTTGAAGTTGCAAATGAACCAAAAGGATGCGCATGTAGTGATCGGTGTGACCTTTATAGACACCAGTAATTATAAGATAGGGATGTTAGACATTGTTGATAACGAGGCGTATTCCAACTTGGAGAGTTTTATGATCCAGCTGGGTATAAGAGAATGCCTAGTTCCGGACATCTCATCTCAAGGAGGTGGAAGTAATCCTGAACTAAAAAAGATTACTAACGTTATTGATCGTTGTGGGTCCATAGTAACAATGATACCAAACTCAGAATTTTCTAACAAGGACGTTGAATTAGACTTGGCAAAGCTGTTGGGTAATGATTTGGTGTTGACACTTCCACAAAATATATCAAAATTAGCGTTGGGTGCATGCCACGCATTGATAAACTATTTACAATTGTTGAGTGACCAAGAAACCATTGGAAAATACGAACTGATACAACACTCCTTAGAGAAAATAATGAAGCTAGATTCTTCCGCCATGAAGTCATTGAATCTATTCCCTCAAGGAAATTCAGTTTTTTTTACGCCGATGCAAGCTTCAGCAGTCAGTAGTAACAATGGGAATAAAATATCCTCACTTTTCCAATTATTAAACAACTGTAAGACGAATGCGGGTGTGAGGTTATTACATGAATGGTTAAAACAGCCGTTAACGGATTTTGAGGGTATCCAAGTCAGACACAACTTGGTGGAATTTTTTATTGATCAATTAGAGCTGAGACAATTGCTACAATCTGATTATCTTCCAGGTATTCCAGATATCCGGCGATTGATCAAAAAGCTGAATAAAAACGGGAACTTGGAAGATGTACTGAAAGTCTATCAATTTACTCAAAAGATTCCGGATATTATCCAAGTTCTTGAATCGTTCTTGGAGGACGAAAGCTGTGAGCCTTCTATCAAAGAATTGGTTGAAAAGACATGGTGCAATCCTCTCAAAGAACATATGGGGCCATTACAGAAGTTTGAAGAGATGGTACAGACCACCGTGGATTTGGATGCTTATGAAGAAAACAATGAATTTATGATTAGGGTGGAATTCAACGAGGATTTGGCCAAGGTTAGAGAGCAGCTGACCAGTATAAGAGACGAAATCAATGCGATTCACATTGAAGCATCTGAAGACTTAGGTTTCGATCCAATTAAAAAGTTGAAGCTAGAAAACCATCACATACATGGGTGGTGTATGAGGCTAACCAGAAATGACGCAAAGGCTTTGAGAAGTCATAAAAAATACATTGAGTTATCTACTGTTAAGGCAGGTATTTTTTTCAGTACCAAAAAAATGAAAGAAATTGCTCAAGAGTCAGTAGTACTCCAAAAAGAATATGATCGACTACAATCTTCTTTGGTAAAGGAAATTGTTAATATCACGGTAACTTATACTCCCGTTTTTGAGAAAATGTCCCTAATAATTGCCAACTTGGACGTTCTGTGTTCTTTTGCCCATGCTTCTTCATATGCTCCGGTTCCATATGTGAGACCAACAATGCATCCACTAGATGGTGAACGAAAAACCCACTTGGTGAATTCTAGGCATCCGGTCCTAGAAATACAAGATGATATCACTTTCATTTCAAATGATGTAAACCTTAACGATAATTCCGAATTTCTAATTATTACTGGACCAAATATGGGTGGTAAGTCTACTTATATTAGGCAGGTAGGTGTAATTACACTAATGGCACAAATAGGTTGTTTTGTGCCTTGTGATGAAGCAGATATTGCAATCGTTGATGCAATCCTTTGTAGAGTAGGTGCTGGTGATTCTCAACTGAAGGGTGTTTCAACCTTCATGGTCGAGATGCTTGAAACTGCCTCAATTTTAAAGAATGCTACAAAAAACTCACTTATTATCGTTGATGAATTGGGAAGGGGGACGAGCACCTATGATGGTTTTGGTTTGGCATGGGCTATTGCTGAACATATTGCTTCACAAATCAAATGTTTCACACTGTTTGCAACTCATTTTCATGAACTGACAAGCCTCTCGGATAAACTGCCTAATGTAAAGAATATGCATGTCGTAGCACATATTGAATCAGAGGAAAGCTCTAACAATTCAGATGATATCACATTGTTATACAAAGTTGAACCAGGTATTTCAGATCGATCTTTTGGTATCCACGTCGCCGAGGTAGTTCAATTTCCGGACAAGATTGTAAAGATGGCAAAAAGAAAGGCTAGTGAGTTAGAAGAATTAAAGGATACTAATGATAACTTAAAAAAGGCAAAGTTAACTCCTCAAGAAATCACCGAAGGTAACATAAAACTAAAGGACATTTTAAAGGAGTGGAAGAGTAAAGTGCAGGAGGAAGGTCTTTTAGAAACTGCTAAATTATCTGAAGAAAAATGCCAACAAAAGATCCAAGATCTTTTGAGGGCTATTTGTGACAAAGATACAGTAAATGATAAATACTTTACCTATATCAAGGATCTTTTGTTATAAGTAATGAAAATGGCATTATGTACTTGTCGTACGGATAGAACAAGTAAACGATTAGAGTATATTAATTATATAACGATATAATTCGTTCGAATATAGTTACATGTGTGATGTATTAGTTGTTAATTGAATGCCTAGAAAGAAAGTCCTGGAAAGGTTTGATAAATCGGAAATCTCTATCATATAGAAGGTCCCCCAGAGGGAGTAGGTCTCTGAAATTTCTTATTTCATCAATATTTAATTCGGGGATGTGTTCATTAAGATCGGAGCTATTACGTGTTGTTATGTTATTCAAGTACTCTGATTCACTACTGTGTATTGGATAAAGGATTGAAAAGTTTGTGCTGTTGTTTGGGAATAATGAAAAGTCCTCCATTTTCTTAGATGAATAATTTGTCCAGTTATCATTACCTTTTATCAAGTCATCAGACTTTAGTATTTTTATGGTATATTTGTTTAGGTCATTAAATAGCTCGTGATAATGACCTTTTAATTCTTCGCCATCGTCAATGTTTTCACTATCGTCATACATTCCGTTATCTTTTAGACTTGTAATTAGTCGGTGGACGGCAGATTTTTTAACTTCCCTAGTATTGTCCGAAAGAGTTGTTAAAATCTCATCAAAATGATCAATATTAAAAGGATGCTCGGCTGCCAGCGGATGATGTTTATTATAGTATTTTATGATATGTTTCAGGAGATAGGTGTAGATGTAGAGAGAAATATTCCATTTCATATTAAAGCTTCCCAAATGCTTGAAATTCTCACCCATTATACCTTCATGCGCCTTTAGTAACAGCTCAATTAAAGAAGGAATTTCAATGTTTTTGGTGTTATCTATCTCATCCACAACATGTAATAGGCTAACGTAAACACCTGTCAAAAAGGGATAGACAAGGTCATTATAGGTATGAAATTCAAAGTTGATACTTTGAAAAATCTCAATCATTTTTACGCTAGCTAAAATGTATTGTTCTGAGAAATTCTTGTATACGCTTGGAATATCATGTAATGAGTCCTTGAATAGATTTTCGTTATCTTGTAAATATGAAACAATAAACATACTCACATTCACAATCAGGTACAAACATCTAAAATGGCACGCTAACACATGAGAGCAGGCCATTTCAAAAGCAACGCCTGGGTTTTCTACTGCACTTTGTGAAAATAACAGAGATATGTACTGACGATAACTTTCAAGTCTCATGCTTGGATGTAAGTTGTCTTTCCAAGTTTTCAGACTTTCATATAGTTCTATCGCCTTGCTTAGTAGGCCATCAAATGAGTTGTCAAGCGTATTCCTTACAGAGAAACAAGTAGAGTACATCTTAGATTCTATACGTAATAATTTGGTAACATAATATGACGTAAAGAATGGAATATACTCTGAATAATTTATAATTATAGCAAGTCCCTCTTGTAAATCAGATACACGCCCGCGTTCTTCTTCATTTTTCATTATATTAGGAAGAATATATTCTTTTATAACCTCCAAATAATTTTGATCTGTAAGCATATCCATATCTTCTTCTAGGAGCATAGGGGGCCTTGATAGAGCCAGCGAAAATAATTTATCAGCAGCAAAAAAGTGCCACCACATACCTCTTTTCCTAATCTGCTCATCTAGGGATAAGCTCTTATATGTCGCCTTCTTATTCATTGACATGTCAATCATAAATCTCACTGCAGTCGTCATGATAGTATTCGCAATTTCAGTGTTATAATTAGCCTGCAAATACCTAGTCAGTAAATACAATGGCATTAATGTTTTAGGTCCAGAACAAACAGTAGATATTTTATGGTAGTAGAACATGCAATTTAAGAAACAGTTGTTTTCAATTTGCTTCAGCTCTTCCAAGCTTGGGTCATGACGATCCTTTCTCAAAAATTGAGACTCACCAGTAGTCAATAATCTAGTAGCCAATGCACCGGAACATATACATACGTTTAGTAATAGGTGTTCCGTAAAGGTCATCTTTTCGCCACCTTGAGAGTAGAACTTATCTGTTACTTTGTAACATTCAGAAGAGTCAAATACTCCTGTTACTGAGGTCAAATAGGTATTGAAGCTTTCAAGTATCCTTTTCGCTTGTTGTTTGGAGGGTAGTGAATGCACTTTAAACTCAATTCCATATAGACAAGGAGAGGAAAAATCTGTATATTGTTTTATTTGTGCCACGTACCACTTCAATCCATTTGATAAAATATCATTGAGAGGCTCCGTAAATTCTTCATTGGAGATATCATTGCACACTTTCTTCTTGATCCGATACAATTTCTGGCAAGTTAGTAATGATGTGGTATAGATTTTTCTTTTCGGTTGTGTGAGACTAGTTGGTTCAGCCTTCTTTTCATACTGTTTTTGTACTAATTTATCTAGTAACCATTCAAATTTGGCAACATTATCTATCACTATAGACATCTTTCTATCAATCTTAGCCATTTTTAGGCTGAGTCCCTCTGCGCTATCTTGTGAGGCTTTATCGCCAGCTCCTTTGGTCTTTTTACCCTTTCCAGATTCAGGTGAAATTTTATTATTGACCTTTTTGGTTCCTTTTCCACTTGCTCCGGTTGCATTAGGCGGAGAACTCCTGTCTTGTGTAGCAGATTTATTTTTCTTTTTAACAGGCTCATTAAGAAATATGCAATCAACGCCTGCTTTTGAGCAGTTGCTACATTTGTTTGTATATATGTTGAATTCGTCACACTTGGTTTTGCGTTTTCTGCAGTATTCGCAAGCTTTTGAAGCCCTTCTCTTTTGAGGTTGCGCCATCAGTTGTGGATTAGAATAGTTCGGTCCTGCTGGGTATGGTTTTTGCATCATATTTACCTGTGACATTTGTTGGGCGTTTGGAACGTAACTCATCTGTCTATTGGGATCCAACATTGACATTTGTCCATTCTGTTGAAACACCGGATTCTGCGGCAGTGTGGGCATATTAAGATTATTGCTGTTACTGTTATTAATATCGTCATCGCTACGGCTAACATTTGGGCTTCCCCCGTTTTGATTAGTGAAATGCCCACGTCCGCCCTGTGCTATGTTAGTATTCATATTAGAATACCCAGCAATGCCCGGGTTACTAGGTGCAAAATTATTATAATTGGCACTACTAAAACTCCCATCTATGCCAGGATTTCCAGTAGTAGTACCATTGCCTAGTGATTGTGCGTTCTCGTTCATTTCATCTGCAGCATATCTATTCCCGTTAAACCCATATTGATCAGGCACGGGCCTTTGCCAAAATGGATCCAACACGGGAGGGGACATCTGATTCTTGGGATTTCCTTGAGAATTAGACTCACCCATTAGATTTAATTAATTCGTTAAAACGCTCGCCTTTATTTTTCCTGTGCTTTTTTCACTCTTTCGAGAAATGATCTGATCCAGGGTCCTTGTCTTTCGCTATATCTGAAATAATATTTTCTTCTTTCCGATATTTACGTTGTTCAGGCTATATGTATAGGTGGATACTTAGTAGTATTCAGCCAAGAAGAGCTTGCAATCAGTCTGACAGTGACAGACAAAAGATGTTTACCGGGAAGTATTTCATTTCCTCTGTCTAGATAGAAATTTTTCAAAAAATTTCTAACCAAAACCCGGTAAATCATTAGTTCTGGATGTTCTCATAATCTATTTTAATCCTGGTAAATGAGGTGTAGTATTGTATTAATATAAATATATAATATCATACTGTTTATGAAGGACGATGATATAAATACACTATCAAGAATATACTAGGTATATACATAACCCAGTTCTCTGTACGATTCTTCTTTATATCAAATTATAATGGTATACTATATATCATATAATTTTACAGCATTGTAGTACATTTTGATATTAATATTTGTATGAATAATTTCCTCCAAGTGATTCCTCTCTTTTAAGGAATAATATATTTGGCTAATAGAAATAGTCAAGTTTTTTAATGATAATGTTGATATGGGAAACGTAGAATCGAATCTCCTTAAATGAGCGCTACATTAACTTTCTGTAGTTTTGTCCAATTGTTTAGACATCTTCTGAAAGAGTACACTAATTCAGATAACTAGAAATAGTGAAGACTATCTCAAGCGCTAAAGTTTCAATATTATTATATTTTTTTTTATTCTTGTTTGTTTGTTTTTATCACAGTTCGTCCTCTATTTGTTGGGTCTCAATTATATTCAATAGTTCCAGCTGTAGTTTGACTACTTCGAGTTCGGAAGAATCACTTTCTTTATTGATACGAAATATCTTTTCTAGTCTAGACCTTTCGTTTTCTATGTTATCTGTACGACCTTTCACTTTGTCATTGTAATACTGTTTAACCTTTACGAACTCGGTTTTAGTGTTGGTATTAGTACCGTCTATAATTGCTAGTAATTCATTGGTTATCATGTCCTTCTGGACAACGACATTGATAAACCCTTTTAAAGGCTCTAGGTTACGACTGCCTTCAAATCTGGCTACTCGTCCTTCTTCTAATTTCCATTTATCGGTACCGCTAAACCATAAGTATTTTTTAATCTTATCCCAGATACTCAGAGGAGCATCAACTTCAGCTTCTTGTTGGTCAACGGCACGTCTTGGTTTAATCACCTCAACGATTGGATAGCCAGGCAATCTTTTACATATACTGGATCCAAATGGGTCACAGTCCACCTCCAAAAATTGGACATTTTCTAACCTTAAGCTCTGTTCTAATTCGTCATAAACACCTTTCAACTTCTTACAATGGGAACACCATTGCGTGTAGTATTTCACCACTGTATACAACCCGTTCTCATTATTCGCTAGATCGTAGAATTGGTCTATGGATTCCACAGGGATAACCTCACTATTCACAACACAAATGAGTATCAGTAACAACAGGTTGGACAGACGCATCGTATTATGCTGGCTTCGTTGCTTTTTTTGAGCCTGCTTGTTTCTTATTTTCAGTAATATAGGATCTCAGAAACCGTTATGTTAAAAAACAAAAACCTTGATCTTTATATAAGTAGGCAATTATTACTTAAAGATTGTTAATTCACACTATCAATTCCATATGGTACTTCAAAGGATGATTGTGGTGCATAATTCATTTTAACTAGACTGTTCACTGGTAAATAAAAGTATATCGATTAAGAAAAAATTACATGAAATATTAATGAATTTCAAAGAGAAAGAAAGAAACACTGGATGAGATATAAGAGTCGTAGATATTAAAATTTTTATTTTGTTTTTTATTAATACTAAATATACATTAAAAGTTTCTTTTTGTTTGCATGGTAAAAAGGTAAACCAGGTTTATCGATAAAATGCAACTCCAGCTCAGCATAAGTTTTAAGACAAAATGCTAACTTTAAAAAAAAAATCGATTGATTTTAAAGTATTTGTACTTGATGACTTTACATACAGATTCTGTAACTGGCATAACGACCAGCAGTTTCAGACTTTCTGATGATTTTTACCACCTCCCCTCTTTTCAAGCCCAGGTACAGAGCGACTGGGTCCGCTCTTTGGATTCTTGGTAACTGCGACTCCTTTAATCTATATCTCTTCAGTAATTCTTTCTTCTCCTCTTCGTTTAATCTAATATGTTTTGGAACCAGGTCATGGTGTGTGATGTTAACAACAAGGGCAGCCTCGTGGAATGTTTCTATCGTGGCCGGGGGGATTGAAGGTACCAGCTTCATGGCACTTGGAGTGATGTTGTTTTGATAGATAAAGATACCTGTTTGGAATTGTTTCTCTTGGATATGTATGACGAAACTCTTCATTGTCTTCACACCGACAGATGGCTCGTCGCAAAATTCAACCCATAAAGTGCCCATGTCAGAAAACTTGGCCATAGATTCCTCCGTTGGATTGGCTTGGAAGGACATCATCTTACGTTGTGGTCTTCCCATCGAGTCACAATATTTGGCTTTGAAGTCTTCGAGTGGTAGATCAACCTCCTCCTGAGCTATGAAATAACCTCTGTCTTTAATCATCTCCTTCACCGTTCTAAAAGTTCTCCATAGCCTGGAAATACTTCTGTCGTTTTCTTGTTCCATTGCGTTTCAATTTATAATGTGTTATTGCAACTTTTAAGTAATTGTGCTGTTCCAAACAAAAGAATATGTGTAATATCAGAGAATCAGTAAGTTAAGAAAAAGGGGGAAAAGGATAGCCTATGAAACAGTTCAAATTAATAGCCTCTTAACGGATGAATCCCTCTAGAGTGTCTATAAAAAAAGTTCAATGGTTAACGAGCAGTTGCTGTACTAACCATACATTTAACCTCATCGTCCTGATCACTTTTTTTTTTTCAAAAAAAATTTTTTTTTCTCGAAAATTGATATGAATTTTTACCCGGAATTTAAGTTAATCATTTTAATGCGATATAGTAATGCTGCCGGCAATACCAATCTGTGAACTAAGCTATTGTGTATTGCTTCACTTCAATTCAATATATTTATTGGCGTTTGACGTTAGAATTATTCAATTACAAAAAACAAATTATTAACTACAGGAACACAGAAAGACAAAATGAACAAAAAAAAACAATAGAAGTTATGACAGGAACAAACTGAAATGTGAAAAACAAAGAAAACTGTTGATCGAATAAGTAGTGGCAAATTATTTGTTAATTTCATGTCGCGACATTGGAGTATTGACTAGAGGGCTTCCTACGGTACTGTACGACAATATCACTTTGCGATTTCCAAAAGAGACTTCTGACAGTCCCCAAGGTCATATCATTGTCCAGCACCTGGTCTTTACAAAGAAGCTCTAGCCACTCGCTGGCATCTTGTTTTGATTTCATCTCTGGTGTCTTTGATTCAAATCTATCAACCACGTACATCTTGATCTTCTTGACCTTAATCATGCCAGGAGCTACTAACTTGATATTTGATTCTAAAATTTTTGGAAGATCTGTTGGACTTAAATGATATTCATTATTTTTTGATTTCCCAAACTTCAGCATATTGTGCTTTGCTGGTTGTGTAATGTTTTCACCGTTGAACTGTGTGGGTTTGGAATGTTCATCACTGAAACCATTATTCAGGTCGTTACTTGAGCTTGGATGCCATGGCACAATAATGAAATTCAAACGCGGTTGCTCCTCTGATCTCTTTGAATCTGTCAATAAGGTTTTCCCCATCCAATATGGTAAGTTCATCTCCAGTAATTCAAACAAGCATCTTCTGCTTAACACATTACCGTCAGTATTTTCAATGAAATCATATTTCTTCAATTTATCATCATCTGAAACATGAACTTCATTTTCTTCCTCCTCAGTCTTTATCTTTTTTAAACCCTCTTCTTGTTCCTCTTCCGTCCTTGAAACAGGAAGATAAGCCGAGAAAACAACTCTACCACCGCAAGCTCCATCTTTCCAACTATGAACCAGGAGCAAACAACCCCTCCTTACCTTGATAATAGGACAGGACATATCCCTTCTTAGCTTAGATTCGGGAGTCTTGCGTCCAAGAAGCTTAAGTGAAGTATTATTATTTAAACTTTCCTTTTTATACTGTTCATGTATCTCTGCTAACATGTCTGACACGAACTCTTCCCTGGACGTAAAAGAATTGGGAGAAGATATAAATGCATCTGTTGGTATTGAATTCGATCTACAACTCTCTGATGTCTGGAGTCTGGATACCAAGTTTGTGTGTGATACCGTGTTTTGTCGGTGTTGATCTGATTTCAAAGGATGATTCCAATTAATATATTCCGGTGTTCCATCCTTTGTGTTAGACCCAGAAACATTAACACTTCCGAGGACAGGAGTTTCCTTTTCTGACATTTCATTTGTGTTTTCAGATTCATTTGCTGGTAAATTTGATGTTACGTTTCTATTTGAGTTACTTCTGAAGGACTTGAATTTTCGGCTCAAGAGAGAACCTGAACTCAAGGTTCTACCGCTAAAATTTTTAGTCGCAGTTGGTTGCATAAAATCATCGCCATTCTTCTCATTTAAAAGTTGTCCAGGCGATAACGGGGGCGTCTCAAATAGCTCATTTTCAGAATTTTCATTTTCGGTGACTAATTCTAATGCATCAGCATTACTACTGCTTGAACCAAGGAATTTATTAAATGCTGATTTTTTCCACTTATCCTTTCCTTTTTCTTGTGGGGACGTTGAATATTCAGTATTGCTCGTAGTTTCTCGGAAGTTTCCATGGTCTTTCTTCTTAGAAACTGCTTTCTTCCTCCATATCTTATCTTTATCCAATTCATACCCTACAAACTCAAAAAATAACGAATTTATTGCAACTTTTCCAAGATTATATCTTTCATCTGTATCAAGATCAATTTTCCTCATCATTTTATAATCTTTCAAAGCTGACCCATAAACTTCCGTTCCCATAAATTTCTCATTTACTTTCACGAAGAGCATACCAACCTTTACTGATACTGTACACCAATGTGAAAGGATTTCTTTTGAAGTATATTTGATAACTATTTCGTCAAAGCTTCCTTCACCTGGTGGGAATGTATCTAAAAGATCACAACTTAAAATATCCCATCTCTGTATTTCACCTTTGGTATTCTCGGTAATTACATGTCTTCTATTCGTTAGGAGAGAGCTTCTTGTCAGGGCAAAACCGCCTTTCTTAATGTCCAGCTCATTCGTTAGCATCCTGTACTTATTCAAGTTTGATTCCGTACAGAAAGAAAAATAGAGATCTCTATTTTGTATGCATATCAGGTCCAAGATACCTTTCTGTCTTTTCGTAGCCTGGACTTTTGATTCACTGTCTGAGAGTTCGTTTTTGAATATATCTTTGTTGAATATGATATCCATTGTTATATCTGCATTTTCTTCAGCGTAATTGCTTAAATCTAACTTTACAATTCTTCCCTTTGAATCACCAAAAAAAAGATCATGAGAGTAGGAACCGGTCAAACACCATATGGAAGCGTTCCAGTTCCAGCAACCGATATTAACAGGTTTCCCGTCCTCTGATTTTGCGGTCGCTGCCAGGTCCCATAATTGTATCACACCATCGGAACATGTACTTATAAGTTTTGTGGAATCGTCGATAACCTTCAGTACCTTGATATTTGACATGTGTGCGTTTTTCAAACGAGTGAATTCGCTTGAGCGCTCTGTTGAGTAGAATATCAGATTACCATTGCAGTCACCTACAACAAGATCGAACGGTATATCTGAGTCGGGTATAAACTCCGAGTCTGTGTCTGTATCTGTATCCGGTACTTCATTCTCTGTGAATCCAGTCCCATCGGTCACTTTCTCTTTGTACTCTTCAGGGTTCATGAGCATTGCCATTTCGCTTCTATCCAAAGACGACATTGCGTATATCGACCCCATGTCGTCCGGCTGTGTATTATCGAAGGTGTGCAGAAGAACGGCTTTATTACTCAGGTGGTCAAGTCTCCACACTTTAACTTTTCTATCGAGTGCCCCCGTGGCGAAATGGAAAACCGATGGCCTCCGCTCATTATGGTCGTTACTCTCTTGGTTCTCACTCACATCACTCTTGCTGAGCTGGTGTGAGGGCACCATTGACAGTTTACGCAGTGGATCGTCGACGAGGTGCGTGGGTTCCAAGGGATCGTTGGCCGTGGCCGTGGTTGTGGTTGCGGTTGCCAGCAATCCGTGGTGGTAATCGCGGCTCTCGGAATGGTGAAGCGGCACAATGCACTTAATGTAATCGTCGTGGTCTCCGATAATCTGCATCTGCCACGAGTCCAAATCCTCGTTCAGCATAATCAGTACAATCGAGAAGTCGTGGCTCACTGTGACAAACTTGTTTTTTCCAACCTCGATGATATCGCTGACCCAGTCGCTATGCACCTGCATCCGTATACCGTTGTTATCGTCCTCAAACGTCGGGCCTCTGTGCAAAACCACCGACCCGTCTCTGCCACAGGTCAGGAAGTACGGCTTATCATTTAGAACAGGATGTATTATCTTCGTAATCGGTAATATGTGTGAGTTGGTTCTTGTGTTATCAGTGGGTGGGATCAAACCATAACTAACAGACAATTTCATAATCGAGAGATAGAAGATTTTTGTAGATAATGCTTACCTTCCTTCTTTCTTCCCCACCCCTTTAAATTAGATATCAAAAATTTCAAAAAAAACCAAGCAGAGTTCTAATCTTTAGTAATTCGATATGAAATGCTAACATCAAAAAAAACTCTTATAAAAAATGAACAAATCTTGTTAAGATTAGATGATAGATATGCACACAATGCACAAGTGCACACCCCCCACAATTATTTTCTATTTCATTTGTTTCTCAATTTCAGAAAAAAAAATATATAAAATATTTCCTTTGTCATATTATATGTTACAGTCATGTGATGTAGTCATATCTTACGTATATGATCATATGATGTGGTCACTGTATACGTTTATGTCGCAATATACGTTTCGCATGTGCTGTTGCGTGTATTGTGATATTCATGTTCGTGTTCGTGGCTGGGTATACAGACTGATTTGGTTTTTGTTTTTGTTTTTTGTTTTTTTTTTCAGCTATACAAGTCGTTTTATACACATACGTAATTATATGTTTATGTATATACTTGTATAGCTTGAAATGATGATATTATATAAATAGATATATATATGTGTGTGTACATAAGTGTAGTTTTCAATTATGAGTGCTGATGTTGTATCTCAGTTGAAAGCGAAGATATGGTACTGTGTAGACCGGATGCTGGTGACGGACCCCGGGTTCGCGAAGTACCAGTTCTCCACTAAATATGTCAACGCGATGGTGGAGCTCATCTACGTGCAGCTCGTGGACTCAGGGCAGGACCTCGAGGCGTTCGCCAAGCATGCGGGCCGCGATGTCGTCTCTGCGGACGATATGAGGCTGCTGCTCAGGAAGTCGCATGAACTGACAGACATGATATGTATATAATGTTATAATTTAATAATAATAAAATATTGGTTTTAACCACCAGGGTAGATTCTAAAAAAAAAACCTTAGAGGTAACCTTCAAGGTTATTTTGGAGGATATATAAGAGAATGGGTAATAATAAAAATGTGTGTATCGTTATATTTTATATGGAAAAAAATTCATTACAAAAATTTCTAGACAAAAAGACAGATAAGTTTGTTTATTTGGTGGTGTCGACAACGTATCTACCGACGATTTGGCCCTTCTCCATCATGTCGTAGATCTTTGGCAATTCAGATAGACCGGCGATCTTGATTGGAGACTTGACCAAGCCTCTGGAGAAGAAGTCTAGGGCTTCTCTGGTGTCGGCTCTGTTACCGACGTAGGAACCGACGATGGAGATGGACTTGACGACGTGGTTGAAGACATCGGAGGAACACTTGGCGTTGGCTGGTAGACCGACCAAGACGACGGTACCGTTGGATCTGACGTATCTGGTGGAGGACTCGATGGCGGCCTCGGAGACGGAGACGTTGATGACACCGTGGGCACCACCGTTGGTGGCCAACAAGATGTCCTGCTCGACGTTGGCGGACTTGGTGAAGTCGACGAAGATCTCACCACCCAACTCGTGGAACAAGGCCTTCTTCTGGTCACCACCGTCGATACCCAAGACTCTGAGACCCATGGCCTTGGCGTACTGGACGGCTAGGGAACCTAGACCACCGGCGGCACCGGAGATGGCAACCCATTCACCGGCTTTCAAGTTGGCGGACTTTAGGGCCTTGTAGACGGTGACACCGGCACACAGGATTGGGGCGACCTGGGCAAGGTCGGTACCCTGTGGGATTCTGGCGGCCTGGACGTAGTCGGCAGTGGCGTACTGCTGGAAGGAACCGTCGTGGGTGTAACCGGACAAGTCGGCCTCTGGACAGTTGGACTCGTTGGACTTCTCACAGTACTCACAGGCCATACAGGAACCGTTCAACCACTTGATACCGGCGTAGTCGCCGATCTTCCAGCCCTTGACGTTCTCACCCATGCCGACAACGACACCGGCACCCTCGTGGCCACCGACTAGAGGCAGCTTGACTGGCAAAGGCCAGTCACCGTGCCAAGCGTGCAAGTCGGTGTGACAGACACCGGAGTACTTGACGTTGATCAAGATCTCGTTAGACTTTGGCTTTGGGACAGGGATGTCCTTGTACTCCAGCTTACCGTGGGGTTCGTAGAAGATAACACCCTTCTGGGTTTCTGGGACAGCATGTAGAGAAGACATTGTTTTATTGTTTTTGTATTAATGTTTTATTGTTCTGTTGCAGTGGAAGGAAAGGAAAATTGCAAATTGCAAAACGAATACATATCTCAAAGAAGAGAAGCTATGTACACAACTCCTTTATATACTAATTTTTTTTTTTTTGGCATTTTGAATTGTAGAGCAAGTTTGGTCTACTTTCTTGATGTTGGTTTCTCTTCATTTGAATTGACTCGCGTGAGTTCTCGTTTCTCTCCTTAGGGGTGGAGAATTCAACGTTACTACAATGGGGAGAGTGGGAATTGATAAAATAATTGTAACAGGCGTCAGCAGCAGCAGCGTCAGCGTCAGCGTCAGCAGCACACGCAGAGTTGGAGCTGTGTGTGTGTGCACTGCACCTTTGTAATTATTGGGCTTCCTGTTTTCTGTCTGATCTTGTACCCATAAAATAAAAAGATGAAAAGATGAAAAGATGAAAAGAGGAATCCCGGGTGTCAGGGTGTCTCTCCATTTTTTGTCCCAAAAACCGGAATTTGTACTGTTTTATTTGTCCCAGACAGACAAAACTCCGGTTTTTTTCGTTGCTGCTTGGCAGGGTAATACCGTGCGGTGTGATGTATAGTGTGTCTCCCGTGCCAGGTGATATGCATCACATTATACGACATATATCATCCATAACGGTGAAGGACCCTTAAAAAAAAAAGTAAATTAGCAACAACAAGAATTGTAGTCACCCCCACGCTGATGCTCGTTGCCTGTAAAGTGGTGCTGCTGCTGTATTTTTTCTACGCGGAGAGTAACCTTTTTTGAGTCATGTCCCCACTGCTGTAAGGGCAATGCTGTAAGGGCAAGGCAAAGGGATGTACTGTAAGGGGATATTGCAAATGGGATATTTAATTGAAATAGAATTTTATTTCATCTTTAAGGAGACGGAAGCAAGGGGGGCTGTCGCATAGTATTTAATGCAAAAGAATTAATAGATATAAATAAATAGAACTGTATACTCTTACCTACAAATAAGATATACAATACAAAAAATAATAATATAAGCAAGCGAATAAGTAAATGGCTGCTGACACTAGTTCGTCCACCTCGGCCTTCGTGACCGTTGTAATATTTAATGGTATCGTGGCGCTGATATTCCTGGCGCTCTTCTGGTACTTGAAACCCAGGAACAAACGCGTCTACGAACCAAGAACCCTCACCGACATACAGACCATATCCGAGGAAGAGCGGATAGACTCAATAGAATACGATGAAAAACACACCACATGGTTGTCGTTCCTGATGACGAGACCACACTCGTTCCTAATACAGCACTGCAGCATGGACGGGTACCTGTACCTGCGGTACCTGGGCATCTTCACCGGTATCTCATTTATCGGCTGTTTCATGCTGTTCCCGATCCTGCTGCCCGTGAACATCACCAACGGAAACCACCTCAAGGGGTTCGAGGTCATGTCCTTCGCGAACGTCAAGAACCACAACCGGTTCTACGCGCACGTCTTCCTCAGCTGGATCGTCTTCGGGCTCATCACATACGTCGTGTACAGGGAGCTCTACTACTACGTCTCAATGAGACACGCCCTGCAGACCACCCCGCTCTACGACGGGCTGCTCTCCTCCCGCACCGTCGTCGTCACCGAGCTCTCCGACCAGTACAGCAACGAGGGTGAGTTCGACAGGCTGTTCCCCAACGCAACCGACATCGTCTACGCCAGAAAGCTGAAGGAACTCCAGGACATGGTCAAGAAAAGAGACAAGACCGCCCAGAATTACGAGAAAACCTTGAACAAGCTGCTCAACAAGTGCGTCAAGAAACAGTTCACCGAGAAGAAGCGCGAGAAGCTGTACAAAGACGGCAAACCCAAGGACGACCTGTCCACTTATGTCCCCCAAAACAAGAGACCCAAGAAGTGGGTCAAATACTGGCCCTTGCCCACATGGCTCGGAGGCCAGAAAGTCGACCTGCTGAACTCTTCTACCAAGGAAATCGGCGAACTCAACGAGAAAATCGGCGACGAGCAGGATAAATGGGTGAAGAGCGCTCACCTAAACACCGTCTTCATCATCTTCGACACCCAGCTCGAGGCCCAGCGCTGCTACCAGTCCGTCCCAGATATCCTGACCTTCAAGGACTACGGTAAATGCTTGATCGGCTACAGCCCTGATGACCTGAAATGGGATAACCTTAACTTGACTAAAAAGGGCAGATACCTCAAACGGTTCATCGCTAATACCACCTTAACCGCGATGATCATCTTCTGGGCTATGCCAGTGGCTGTGGTGGGTTGTATCTCTAACGTTAATTTCTTAGCCGAAAGAGTTTACTTCCTACGTTTCCTAAATAACATGCCAAATGTCATTATGGGTATTATCACAGGTTTGGTTCCATCCTTAGCCTTATCCATCCTAATGTCCCTGGTCGCTCCATTCATTAAAATGGTTGGTAATAAGAGCGGCAACGTGACAAGACAGGAAACCGATGACTTTTGTCATAAATGGTACTACGCTTTCCAAGTCATCCAAACTTTCATTGTTACCACTGCTACCTCTTCAGCTTCGTCAACAGTTACAGAAATTATGCATAACCCAGGTTCTGCCATGACCCTGTTAGCTAATAACCTGCCAAAGTCGTCCAATTTCTACATCACCTATTTCCTGTTGCAGGGTCTGACCGTGCCAACGGGACAGTTGCTGCAAGTTGTTAACTTGATCTTGTCCAAGTTCATGGGAAGAATCTTAGATACTACCCCAAGACAGAAATGGAACAGGTACAACAACCTTTCTAAACCATCCTGGGGTGTCGTGTACCCACAAGTTGAAGTCCTATCCTGTATTATGATCTGTTACATAATCATCTCACCAATTCTGCTAGTCTTCTCCACAATAATGTTTTTATTCTTGTACTTTGCTAGCCTTTACAACCTGAACTTCGTCAATGGCTACTCCTTCGACTTGAAGGGTAGAAACTACGTAAGAGCTATGCTACAGATTTTTGTTGGTATCTACCTGAGTGAAATCTGTCTCCTAGGTCTTTTCATCATGGGGAAGGCCTGGGGTCCATTGGTTCTGGAGTGTTTTTGGATCGTCGTCACGGCGCTAGCTCACATCTACATCAAAAGAAGATTCTTACCACTGATTGATACTGTGCCGCTAAGTGCAATTCAAGCAGCTAGAGGCGATCCAAAACACAAATACCCCCAGAAAGATCAAGGTTTGAAAGAAGTTAAGAGGATAGGTGAAGAATTAAGAAAAATTCTCGATGATGATAAGAATAAAGGTGTAATAAGACCTGCAACTAAGGGTGACTTGAGGAGAGCAGACCTATTGCCAGAAGGAGAACTTCAAGAGAGCAATGGAGAAGAATGCTCAGATGAAGAATCAACTTCAGGTGACGTGGATGAAGGTACAACAAAGACCGCAACAGGAGGAAGAAAACAAAGTCGCTCCAGTTTTAACTCTAAACAAGCCAGTACTTTTGTTGGAAGTGATGAGGAATTTAGGAAGCTTCATTATGCCGACGTTAAGGACTTGAAGAAACAAGAAAACAATTTCGAAGAGGTGAATCCGGAAGGTGCGATCGTTGGTAATGCCGATGTTGGTAAGATCTTTAGTGACCCAATGGCAATGACAGATGACCCCGGTGCATTCCCAGGAAATATCTTATCAAGTAACGGTTTGTTTAAAAGAGCCCTTACATTTTTTATGCCTAGTAAGAGTTACCCATTCTCTAAAATGAGAATGCGGTTGCCACTGGTTATGAACACAACTATCGAGTACAATTTAGATTATGCAGAGACAGCATACACAGATCCATCTGTGAACGCAAAATCACCAATTGTTTGGATCTGCAGAGATCCAATGGGTGTGTCGCAGAGACAAATTGATGAAGCGCATATGGAAAATGTACCAATCACCGATGAATTTACTAAATACGACGAAAAGGGAAGAGCACAGTATACTTTCAATCCTCCAGACTTTATTCGTCACGCTAAAAAGTAAGTAGAGAAAGCTCATTTATACCATATTGTAATGGTTGTTTTTCTTTTACTCTAAATTTTATTCTAATTTTCCTTAATTTCTAAGACTCTTTACTGTACTTTTCGTTGTTTGATTTCTTTTTTATCTATTTTCTATTATATTCATAAATAATTTATATCTAATAATCTCTTTAATAATGTAGTATAGGTAGTAATTTATTAATATTAACAACTAGTGATGGCTCCAAGCAGAGATTAAGTTTTTGGAATTGCATTAATAATTAAAAGTCTTGCATTTGTCCATTGTGATTAACTACAATTACACTCCAAAATATAAATTTTAAATTTTTTTAGATATTTCTATAAATAAAAAAGAGAATAGCAATAAAGGAACCCCAATATCCATATATTAATAATTAAATCTTGAATATTATAATATATATATTCATAGACTTAGATATATGTGGCACAGCAACATTGCATGTATAGTCTTGTACAGATTACAACTCTTTAAAAGTTATCAGCCATGGCGTTACCCTGGAGTAATGAAATAGGGCGACTCCTTCATTTCAGACACCCCTAGTGTCTTTTCAGTAATTCAAGGTAATAATAACTTGAAAGTCTAAAATTATTAAAAGCAATAAGGCTTTATAGTTTCCTGAAGTCCAATCAGTATATATTGTAACCCGAACTCGCTAGTGGAGGATTAAAGATATGGCTTTTATTGTCCGCACGATAAACGGTGATACCGTTGATGAATCAACTTTTGAAGATTGCAAATATGCAATAGAAGTGTTTAAATTGTTGACAGTTCTACGGTATCGTGTAAAGGACCTATATGAAGAATCAGATGTGGTTCTATACTACAATAACGTATCGAAGCTGATAAAAGGTGATAATGATTTAAAACATATACCATCAGAGGAGATAAAGGACGCTACACTTGTGATTCATTTCAAGGCCCGTGTTCCGATGACATACGTGACAACATTCCAGACAAATACCATGGATGATAATGTTCCTGTGAAAACAAGAAACGTGACCCCAGAATACATAGACCACTCAGTCCAAGTGCCCATGGTGGTTATCGATAACATCCGCCAGCAGGTGGTAAATATGGAAGAGTCATTGAGGAAGATCGAGGAGCAACAAATCAAAGATGAAGAGACACACATAGCTTCAGAGTTGAGCCAATTATTGGACGACAAGAATGAGAGCGACAAAGGCAGAGAAAAACTCGCAGAAATTGCACATGGGTATTACTTCTATAAAGTACATCTTGCAGAGAAAGTTGGCGATAAGCCTATTATGAATTATGGTAAGTGTCTCAAAAACATTTTAAGTGGTGCTGACGAATTATGTGCTGATAAATGTAAAGGAGCCACGGTTACTGTAGGACGTTATAATCACATCTTGAACATCACGTTAAAGTCACACCAGGGCCACTTCCCAAATAATCAAGAATTATTGATCCTAGATGTAATAACAAATAGAACAATCGGTACAGTAGACCTCACAGGGCTGTTCCCATATGAAGGTGCAATAAAGAGACTGAAAATTTTCCCTGTTGACGCTACAGATTATGAGACTCTACACATAAGGGTACGGAACAAACAGACCAAAGAAAACCTACTGATTGGCCAAGGTCCAATGGACACTAAGATATATTTACACCCAGAAAGTGAGTCTGTATACACCCCACCGTTTACGCGCGCCACAGATGACAACGACGGTTTCGATAACGTCGACCTGCACGGTCTCCAATCCGAGACCACAAAACTGTATCAGGAGATATTGAAATTCGAGAATGCTAATGATGCAGGAAAAAGCATTATCAGTGAAGAAGACGAATCAGTCCTGAATTCCAAAAATTGGGAGGAGTACGACTTCTTGAGTGACAGCAGTGTATAGCCCTCTTTCTGTAAATATTATACGTATATAATACAAATATATTAGAAATAGAAATGTACATCATATATTAACACTAGATACAGTTCAAGATCGGCAACGTTAGCAAACACCACCGTTATTGTGTCATTGTGTCATTGCGAATGACGGACGTTGTTGTTGTTTTGGGAAGGAAGGGGGGGCATTAGGGTTTGTAGTCAAAAAAAAGAAAGGAATCGAACAAGGTGATTTACATTTTTCATATTTTTTTTGTAACTGCTACGTCTATTTCTCAGAGAACAATGGGGGAAAGGTACGTTGAATCAAACCCTAAAAAAGTCTTAGCAATCTAGCCCTAAACCCTAATGTGGTCCCAAAAAGATTTTATTTTTATTTTTTATTTTTTTCTATTTTCCCTTTGGTGCTGTATCAATGCGAAACGAAAGTGAAGTAGATACAACTCGATAAGGGCAAAAGCAAATAGAGATTATAGAAACTGGATCAACTGTTATTCTCACATTCTGTATACTTCTCCAATCTAATCCTCATAAGACCTTTTTAGTATATTTCACCAGTTTAAGTTAAGATATAGAGAAGTAGGAGAGAAAAAAAAAAAGGAAAGCAAACTAGAAGACCAGTCTGAAGGTAAAAGAAAAACAATATATATATACATATATATATCGGACGGTAGAACAACGTCTTAGTTAAAGAGACAAGGAAAAAAAAGAGAAAAAAGAGAGAGAGAGATTCCGCTATGAGTAGTTCAGACGCTCGAATGCCTAGACGGTACATGATACAGTCAATGGTGAACTATCTGTTTTTCAGCCGGTTACTGCCACTGCTACCAATCGAGTCGACAGCAACTACACATGGAGAGGTTGAAAGTGAACCTTTCTTCCTATCTCTAAGGTCGGTGCTTATGAAGATTGCGGTGTTTAAAGATCTGAATACTGTAATTGAAAATGCACTAAATTTATTGGAGTCAATTCTTGATGACGAGGACATTATTTCCGGAAAAATTAAACCAGATGCCATACAATCTATTCTCGTGGTTGTACGATTGTTAAGTGATATATTAGAGTTTTACTGGCAGTTTCATGAGCAGAAATCAAAGGACAACAGGGATGACATGAATTCCAACATAGATATCTTTGAGATTAACAAGTTTACGTCAAAATCTTTGTGCCAGAACATATCTATGGATACAAAAGAATGGCAGAAAAAACAGCAGAATATGTCTAGTTTCTTTGTAGGGTATTCGACATCGAAAACGTGTTATCACCAAATCCCCCCGAAGAGTCTAGATGGGAACGTCACATCGAGATTGATATATACATGTGCTAGGTTAAAATTTAATACCCAGACACTGGTAATTCTACGGAATATCGAGAAACATGCTATGGAATCACATCAACCGAACACATTAGATCACTACGAAGCGTACTTGAAAGCCAATAAAAACCCGGAATATTGTACTGTCATGGATGCGACAATTAGTCACATTGTCAAATTTATGGCTGCATCAAACCCAAGAGAATATTTGAAGTTTCTTGAAACAAATATACAAGATTTATTACAGGAGAACGCAGTGGAGGCCGAGCCCTATATTATTGAATACCTGGATCTATTCAGCTTCGCCTACATAACGAAGGATTTCCTGCCAACATATCTGAAAAAAGTTAGCATTGTGCTCCATGCGTTAAGGAACCCTGTATATAAATGTGTTCTACTATTTTTTGCATCCGAATCCCTGTTGTTTTGGATAATGTTAAGACCTAGAGATTTCATGGGTATTTATACAGTAACAGAAACTCACCATACAGGATCCACACACTTGGAGATAAATAAGTCCACCAGTGCAACTGCTAATGAACTATTTGAAGAAGTTTACTCAATGTTTAATGTTGGTTCAATGCTCTCAAGTACACAAAATATCAATATTCTAAATACGATCAGACAGGCGGAAAGAACAGTAAGTCCAATGCAACTGGATTCAGGTAATCATCACAAGACTAGCAGACATGGGTTGGTTAACTCAGATGGTAGGTCATCTACGAGAGTCCCACAAGAGACGATATCGGAAACGGCAGCTCCCAAACCAAACTTTGGTGGAGCGTTTCAAGGGATAACGAATACTACATCTACCAAATCACCTTCACTAACCCTCAATGCTTCTGAACTGATTAAAAACGATGCTGGTACAAATAGACCAAACACTTCATCAACACCATCTAATTCATCCAACAAATCTAGAAATTTTAACCCCTTCGTTGATGTCGACGATGTTAAACTTGCCGCTGAGTCCACGCAACCGGAAATTCCACATCTGGATAATATTTTAGAACTATACACAATACATGAAGATAGCCTTACTCTTCTTCATTCATCCATTTTGAGATTTTTAATCACTTTGGTAATGTTGGATACAGAAGCGTTTACAGAACTAAACTCTATGCCATTCAAATATTTAACGGATACCAATAAGCTTTCAAAGGGCAGTACCACTGCATCTACGTTTTATTCAAAAGGCGATTCTATAAAAGAAAAAGAAAAGAATGCTAGTATTAAACAATTATCAAATAGTTGGAAAAAACTAACAAATCTACAGCTTTCGAAGAAGAAAACCGTAAAGTTTCTAAAATCATTAATAAAGAATTTGAATGGATTACAATATGTCAGTGATCATGCTTTATTGGATACTGTCTCAGCATTATTATGTCTAATGAATATGACCTCAGCAATCTCGCTAATAGAACCTTCTTTACCATCAGTATTGTTTTCGAGAAGGTTTTTGGGTGTACTAGGTAGTAATTTAAAAGTAGGAGATAATTGGGATGGTAAACTAAATACGAGCTTAATTGAGTGTCTTCAAAGATATCCAAAACTTCACGGTAGGTTCTCATTGAGTTTTTTTTCTTCTGCAATACGTTTTGATTGGGATTCCTTCCTTTGCCACCTGAATTCTGAATCAACAATTGCGTCATCTGACTTAAAAAAATTAAATTTTTACACCGAAGGTTTTAGAGTATTTTTCCACTTGCCAAACACAAAATCTCTCCTTCAAGCTGTCACAGAAAGAACCTCAGATTTCTTTAAAGTACTGTTCTCAAATACTGCTGATATATTATTAACGGAGCACCCTTATTTTGAAGATAAGGTATCTGATATAGTAAACTCAATTCTTGACGGGACCATACTTGATGAGTTCGGTACCCGAAAGCATTTTACAGGTAGCACAACATCAGATACCTCTTCAGTTAGATCTTTCTCACCATCACAAAGGTCATATACTCCTGGTATCAGTCCATCCTTCTCTGAAATTGAAAATTCTGCACATTCCCTTGTGCCACCACCATCTGCTTCACCATATATATCAGAATCCGATGCGAGTCAGTCGGCAGAAAGTGGGTCCATAGCAGATTCTCAGTTTTCACACCTTTTGGCTCCAAGACCGCACCATCTACCTCCAACGTCATCGAACTTAAGGAATGCTGTTTTGACGAATGTTTCTACAAAAGAAAATCCACCTGTGAATGATAGCTCATCGTCGACCGAACCGACATCAAATATTGCGGCGGCTTTGATGACCGTTACAACTTCAACTCCATCAATCCAGAGCCCTTCCATGAAATCACCATTTCAGAAAATTAAACAAAGAAGATATTCAGATGAGACTGCGACGAAGTTTTTGAGACTTAATCTAGGATATGTTTCAAATAGTGCCCTAGTAGATGAAGGTGCCGCTCAAAATCCAGACGCAAAATATATAATGACTTCAATTTTCAGTATCTTCAAAAGACTAACTCGTTATTTCATTGTTCCTCATGATCAAAACTCCAAATCAAGTTGGGTTTCGAAGGATTTCCGTAATATAATTAAACCTATATTTGTGGCCTTTATTAGTGCTGACGAAAGTCTTCAGTCAAAATCAAAATCTTTTATGAATGTTTTGATTGATTTTGTTACCGAATTTAGTGATACTACAGAGCCATTGACAATGCAAGGTTATCATTTGATTTGCAGTTACACAGTAATATTATTTGCCGTCGGATTATTCGATCTGAAGTTGGAATCAAAGAAAAGAGAGGGTTTGTTGGATATTGTGGTCCAATTCATGAGAGTTCGTTCTCATCTAGGAACAGTAGCAGAAAAAACTAACCAAATCAATATTATCAGAGATATCGAATCTGCAACATTTCCAATGATTCTTGGGATTGTTGCTAGAGGTTTATTTGTTTCATTATATTGTAGTAAACCGAGTGTCCAAAAGAGCTTAAAAGTTGCATTTAGTGAGTTTCTCAGTTTGCTCCAGTTCCACGACAAATACGCACAACAGCATGAAAAGAATTGGATTGATAATGTAAATTTCATCAAAGCGGTTGCAGCTGATACACATTCAACATCAGGATCTGTCGCCTTTCAAAGGCGTGTCAGAAGTAGCATTCTAAAATTAAAAAATCCTGATTCAATTTTAATGGATTCATTCAAAATGATATATCGTAAATGGTATTCTTTATCTCTTATATCTAAACATTCCCACGAGGAGTTAAACGACTTCAGAAGTTTTGCTGGTATAATTGCCTCATTATCTGGTATTTTATTTTCTACTAATAAAAGTACTAGGGAAAATTTCTCATTTATTGAAACGATGAAATCTGAACTAAGGAAGGATCTCGACTACTTTATAAGTATGCAATGTCAGTGGTTAAACAACGTTGATTTATTAACAAGAGAAAACGCAAAGGATATTTTAAGTTTGGAACTTCATCCACTTGCTTTCAGGTATCTTTTTAAAAACCTAAGGGTTCGTTTAGATGAAATAGCAGACTTTGATCTGTCAGGTTCGGAACAGGAACTAAACTTTGTTTTATTAGAGCAAATCATAATCATTCTTAGAACAATCCTAAATAGAGAAGATGAGGATAAATCGATGTTACTATTTTCTTCTGAGATCTTGAATTTTATTGATGATTTATGCGATATGACTGAGAAAATACCAGACGAAAGTCCGAAGTATTTTAAGGCTATTATTCAAATGTCGAAAGTGTTTAGAGCTATGAATCATGCCCAAGGAACTTTAGCTGTTGTAAATCATTATCAGTTAAAAAATAAATGGCTAAAAATAGTTACTGATTGGTTCAAACTAACTATATCGAAAAATTACGATTTTGACAATCTTTCAAAGCCTCATAGAGAAATGGACTTGAAAACACGTGACTTAGACATTCTTTACATCGATACCGCAATTGAGTCCTCAAACGCTATTGCCTATCTCACTGAGAATCTACCCCTCGAGACTCCGCCATCAACATCTGTTGAGGAATTAAAAAAATCTCAGGCCTTAGTTTTTGGTCATTATTTCAACATCTTGTTAAAGGGGTTGGAGAAAACTAAAGATCCTGAAAGATTTCCATCTTCTTTGAAACACAAAATGAGTGTATTTACTGATAATATTATCTTGTCACTAACGAACTTATCTAATAGGAATGTTGAAGCTAGTCTACAATTTACATTACCCATGGGCTATTCCAAGAATAAAAACATAAGACTTGCATTTTTGAAGGTTTTCATAAACACTGTCTCAAACTCAGAACTTTCTCCTTCAAAATCTCAGAAAGTAAAATTAGTTGCTATGGATAAGTTACTACAGTTTGCAATCAGCCACCCAAATCTTTCTTTAGTTGCTGCTGCTATTTGTCCTGCTAATGATTTGGATGCTTACGCAGCAGATTTAGTTGATGGATTCAATACAAGAAATGCTGCGCATATAGCTGTCTCACAGTTAATCAGTGCTGAAATTGATCAGTCAGTAAGACCAACCGACATTTTGAGACGAAATAGTGTTGCAACTCGCGCGTTATCTATGCTGGCCAGATTGAAAGGAAATAAATATCTAGTTCAAACAATCAAGCCCATCCTCCAGGAATTGATTGACGAACAGGAGGCGTTTGAAGTAGAAAAATCATATCCGCAAACGCATGAATATGAGAGAGATGTTATTTTCTTTAAGAAATATATGTTAAAGATATTAGATGCAATCAATTCTTCCATACCCTTGATACCTGCTGATTTGTTCTACATATGTCAAACAATTTATCATAATGTAAAGGAGAAATTCCCAGACTATGCATTAGTTGCTGTTGGTTCTTGTATGTTTCTAAGATTTATATGCCCAGCACTTGTTAGTCCTGAGTCAGAAAATTTAATAAATGTGATGACAATAAAGGAAAAAAGGTCTTTCATCTCTTTGGCAAAGGTCATCCAAAATATCGCAAATGGTTCTGATAATTATGTAAAATGGGAAATCTTAAAGAATGAAACCGACTTTTTTGAAGAATGTAAAATACGTATCTTCAAGTTTTTGAGAGAAGTTTCCAGATTAGATAGAAAACTGGATATTCAAATTAGAACTGATCCGACTCCAGTTTCTTTTGACTTCGGATTTTTGCACAGCTTTCTGTATAAAAATGGCCTGAGTATTAGACAATTTCTATTGACTCGGCCTGAGGATGCCGATAATTTTGAATTTCTGAAGAATACCATTTTGTTAGTGGATAATCTTCTTGGTGAGCTAGGTCCACCTAGAATACAATACACAACCGGTTTGCCTGTATTTGTTCGTGATCATGCTGCTACATATCCACAATTATATGACTTCATGAGTAGATATGCTTTTAAAAATGCTCACTCATTACAGGGAGCAACTCACTACGTACAGGAAGCTATGTCTTCTGATGGTATTCCGACGATTACACTTTCCCTTGGTAATTTTAGTAATGGCGAGGTGGAAACAGAAATTTTAGCTTACAAGTTCTTGAAGGTTTATTCTAGAATATGGACAGTTAAACATTATTTGATTCTGAATTGTACCAAATTCAATAACCAAAGAACTGATATTAAGAAATTTGCAACGATGCTATGTACTTTGGTTCCTGATATGTGTGTCAAGAATTGTATCGGCGTTTACTATTTCAATGTTAATGAACAATTTATGGCTGTGTATGCGGATTTCTTCCGTGAGGAAAACCCATATTTAGTACCTGAAATTCCTCACAACTTCATTAACAGTAGCACCGATGATAAATTGGTCAAATCACTAGGTATTGGAGATGAAGGTTTGGATATTGTACAAGACGTTCGTATTTCTCTGCATGAAATTTCTTTGTATAATGAAGACACAAAGAAATTCACCCCTGTTTTACTAAAAATGGGTAATCATTACTTCCAAGTTTTACACGAAACACCATATCTCTATAACATTGAGGAAATTAACTCACTTTTCAGTATTAGTTTTAACGACGTTTATGATATCAATCAATTGTCATCAATACATGTCTCCTCAAGTACTGGTATTATGAAAGAATTTACGGTGGCGTTTCTAAATGGGGGAAGATTAATATTCAGTAGTTCGAAGTATTTGGAAATAGTAAAGATGTTTTCTTCTGCTCAATCTCGACTGGAGAATGACTACATTATAAATAGTGGAACGTCCTCTGGGCATTCTAGGACTGCTATAACACTCGAAAGAGAGAAGGAAAACCTAAGCGACAACAAAAAAATCGTATGCCACATACTTCTAGTTTCACTGGTTGGTTTATTTGACGAGGACAATCTTGTCAAAAATTCTTCATACAATCTATTAGCTGCTGCTGAAAGAGCCTTCCATCTAGACCTTGGTACTCATTTCCATAAGTCACCCGAAATATATGTGCCAGATGATACCACTACTTTCATGTGTGTTATCTCCGAGTCATTATCTCACAATTCTTCTGAGTTAACTCGATATATATGGGACTATTTTTTGGATGGTTTAGAGAGCGGTATTTTACCACATAACATGGTACCTCAAACAATTTGTGCATTGTCTTATTGGACACAAAATTTGTATGAATATGTTTATTTAGAGGATCCCGAAGAAGGACCTGAATCCATTTCTAGGATATTCCGATCATTGATAAGACTTACTGTTAAAGAACCAGATTTCATTACAATATATGTTCAACAGATTTGGTGTTTACTAATAATTGATGGTCGATTGTCTGATATCCTAGTAAATGAGGTTATAAATCATGCCCTCGAAAGGGATTCCGAAAATAGAGATTGGTCGAAAACGATTCATTTAGTGACAGCTTTACCTACTGTTGAAATTACCGGTTGTATTATTAAGAAGCTGATTTCCAAAATCAGAGGATTTTTACCTTCGTTAAGAATTGAATCCTTAACACAAAGTTGGTCAGAATTAACAATACTGGTCAAGATAAGTATACATCTATACTTTGAAACCCCGCTTTTGGCACAAATGTTTTTACCAGAAGTTTTATTTATAATTTCATTACTGATCGATGTTGGTCCAATAGAGCTAAGAAATTCTTTACATGGTTTGCTCATGAATGTTTGCTACTCGTTGTCTATGAATGTTGCCCTGGAAGAAGGAGAGAGAAGCCACCTTGATGAGATAACAAAAATATTTTCAACTGAGAAATCAAAATTTATGTTTGGTTTTGGACAGGAAAAGGGTAGTTTATTACAAAGCTTTACCACGACATCTGTGTCTAGTAAATTCAATATTCTAGAATGCTTCATTAATAACATTTTAGCATTAATGGATTATGGTGCTACGACAGAGTCAGGACAGTGGAAAAGTAAATATAAAAAGTACTTAATGTCCTTTGTTTTTAATGGTGATTCTTTTTTATCCGCCAGAGCCGTTATGATTATTGGTATTGTTGGTAAAACCGATGCCTCGATTACATTGTGCAGGAATTTATTAGGTGAAACCATTAAGGTAAGCAGTATACCTGTGGTTAATGAAGAAACAACATTTTTACTGATTTCACATATATTTGCCTACAGTAAAGTAGTAGATGGTTTACATCCTACCTCACCATTAATTAGGAAGATGTTTTGGTTTTCGACAATTTTTTTGGAATCAAAACATCCAATAATATTTGAATCTGGTCTACTCCTTTTGACAATGTGTTTCCGTAAACTCTACATATATCGTTTCGATGATAATTCTAAAGTTGGTCCAATAGTACCGCTATTAATGGGTGAAAGGAAATTTGCCAGCAGGTTCTTAACAGAGATCGATGAAACATACGGAATGGTTTGGACTGATGATAATTTTACACCTATCATCATCTCATTTGTTATTCGCGGGTTTTCAATCCCATTCATCAGATCTAATGCAATAGCTTTCTTAACAATGCAATTTCGACACAATTATTTTGAAAGTTTAATTGATAAGTCTTCGAAGGAATATTTCCCTTACCTCACTCTGTTATATCTACTCTTTGGTACCGAGCAGTTTACGGAGATATTAGAAGATGTTGATTTTGATCACAATCTGATCTATTTGGATCAACATATAAGAATCCCAGAATCAGTTTTAAAATGGTTAAGTGAGGATAGTGTTTCTGCTCAGACCACCTTGTTTCAATGTGCTGTACTATTTAGTAGTGCGGTAACAGATGAACCATTTAAGCTCAGGTTTTCGTTGGTATTGGAATGGCTTTTAAATAAAAACCCTACTACTGTTTTTAGATTTTATTCATTAATCAGACAGGAACTGAAGAGAATTTCTTCCTTTGAAAGAGTTTCGGATTGTGGCCCTGTTATATTCGAAATAATTAAATTATTGGTATTACATCCCGAATATGAGAAACTTGACGAGTTTTACGAAAATACCTTAAAAACGCTCGAAGACAGGGGTTTATCATTCCTTGCAAAGGTTGATAGTATTGAACAGGACACTAAATCCCTAGTTGTCTCATTTTTTGAAAGTCCAGAAGAAATTTATAGACGAAAGAGATTAACGACCCAAATTGTTGCAGTATTGATTAGTTCAACATATTAAGGGATTGAACTTGAAATCAAAAAAAAAAAAATAAATAAATTATAATGATACTAAATGACTTAATATATATGCAATGAGTTTTATAAAATTGATATAACGCAATGTACAAACAAGTTTTCTCGGTGAACCACTTGTTTTCATTTTCATTTTCATTTTTTATTTTTTTTTGATGTTCTTTAGATTGTTCTATAACTTTAATTTCCATATTTTTTCCTACGCTCTTGATCAAATTCTTTCTTGACCGATTTATAAATTAACATAGTTGCTTTGGCATCTTCGATTGAAGAATGTTGACCATCCTGAATTTCGACTTTCAAAATTTCTTTTGCTAATTTCTTTAAGCTGGGGCTCTTACCCTTAGCAAATTGCTGTCTGAACGGTAGATATCTTGACGTATCCACTATTTTCGATCTTGGATGTGACAGCATTAATGCCTCAAGGTCGTGCTTAACTGCATGCCCAACTAATATTCTGTTTTCTAATATTTTAGCTACTTCTTTTTGTACAACTTTGAAACTGACTGCATCTTTCATATGTTCTGGTTTAATACCACTAACCCAAGTCCTCCAATCCGTCACAGTCTCTCTCGGCCTTACAAATTTATCTAATATGACATTACCATGAAAGTTGACCATGGATACTCTCGCTAACACAGATTGTTTCCCTTCTGGTCCTACACCCACAAATTCGCAATCAATAGCAACGAATTTACCAATATCGTTCTGGTTCTTAGCATTAGGTTTAGTTTTTTCCACAGTATCAAGTTTTATAACTTCTTTAGATACTTTGAAAGCAAATTCTTTTCCTTGCTGTTTATTATCCTTCTGCTTTTCGATTTCTTTGTTGATGTTATACACCATATCCATAATCTTACTCTTAGGCTTCTTCTTTGTTACATTTTTCGATACATATCCCTTCTTCTCATGTTCCTTCAAATGGACTTTCTTCTTAGACTTTTCTGTACTTCCAATAAGTGAAGTCCAATTGTGAGACAACTTCATTATATTTTATTTCCTCACTTAAGATATACTATTATCTCGGCTCTTCTAACAATAAAACGATTGTCCATTCAACAGATATTAATTATGATGGAGAAGAGGAAGTACAGTTAACTAACCATGACTACTCATTTTACAACTGAACACAATCATAGATGATGCGATGCTCATCGCAAAATTTTTTTTGATTCTCTCAAAGAAGAGAAGCACATGCTAAAAACGTTGAAAATGTTTTAGCAGACCTCTAGTATTTTGGAAATTCTTGGAATTTCATATCAATGGATGATTAGATTTTATAGCAAGCAGCCATATCTCTGTATAGGAAACATCGACAATTGGCTGAATACTACGGCTATATGTCAATAGGTTTCGAAGACAGTGGTTAATTTTTTTTATAGATCCAGTCCTGCAATTTTGAGTAGGGAATCAAAGTTAAAACTAGTAAATAAATAAAAATAAGGACCAGCTACTTTTCAACCGATCATGGATACTGTTGGTTCCATTAATACGTTGAGGGCACAGTTCTTTCGGATATGTCCTGAGAAGGATCAGATGTCACGTATAATCAAACCATATGTGCCGTTAGTGGAAGAACAGGCAATAGTGAAATATGGAACTACTAATTTTGATAATATGGATTCTAAGATAACAGATATCTATAGAAACCCTGACGGATCGACGATACTAGAAGAATTCGAGTCTCCTCCCATTTCCAAGAACTTTATGGAAAGTTATGCCTCTATGGCAAAAGCTAGAATGAAGAAAATTGGAGGAGAGGAAAGAACATACATAAATCAAGATGGAGGTATCCGAATAGGAGATCACAGGCTCGAAGAAGCGGCTATAACGGGAGATAATGGACAAAATGCGACAGGTGAGGTGAAATTGGACAACTTGCAGCGTGGAGACCGTCCGTTCATACAAGACGATAATACTAATGATAAAGGCAACCAAGCTAACAACACTATAACAAAAAACAACTCCATATCAGCTAGCATTTTTACCGAAGATTTAAATGACGATACAGTATATGATCATCCGCTTGAAAAAAAGAAGGAACATAAGAAAACTGGTCTACCATTCGTAAGAATTTTCAAGAGCAAACGTGATGAAAAGAATTCCGATTCCAAGACAGGCGGCCTCCAACATGGAACCGATAACAGTAAAAAAAATACCATCGGATCTAATAGTAGGAGCAGTTCAAATAATAACGGTAACCACAATAATCTTAGTGTATCAAATAAATCATCAAGGAACTTCGAAAATAACTCAAAAAGGTCACCGAAAACACCGAAAATGAGCCATGGTCACGTTCGAAGGCGCAGTAAGTATTCAATGAATTTTGATTATGATGAAAATATTGATGAAGAAGAAGAAGACGAGGATGATGACGAGGAAGGTGCCGATATTCACTCCAAATTTTTCAGATTGGAAACTGAGACCACCAACGGATCAGAAACTAATTCAAAGGCCGAACATAGCTCCATCAGAAATGCCTCTATTGCTAATGGCAATAATAATAGACTCCTAAGTACGGCCCAATTTTATAATAGCAACGGAAATATCAACAACACAGGAACTACAAGTAGCAAACATGGAAATGAAAAAACAAATTCACAAGGTAATGGTAAGGTGAAGGTCACTGGAGCTCAAAGTATGGTCCAAAAAGATGGTGCTTTTGAACTAGGGAAGAGTGTGACTTCTATGAATGGCTCTGCACTAACAGCAGATCTTGCTGAAAGTAACGTGGCAAAGCCTATTTCTGGTAATGAGATGAAGTCAGTTCACGGTGCGGATGATGTTATATCTGATATCGACTCTTTCATTGAAGCACAAAACCTCGAAGAAATAGACTTTGATACAGAAGGTAATGGGCTAAACAAAATTGTTAGTGATGGTTCAAATAGAGATATACCATCAATTAATGATACCGATACCGAAAGAATTTCTTTAGCAGCCGATAACAGGTCAATTAGCGATGCTTCATCATATGGTAAATCTCTACTCGGATCAGATTATAGTGCAGATGATCTTATTAAACCTGGGACTTCCAGTTTAGATTCGAGCTCTATCATGGGAGTTACTGATATTCAGACCCATACAATACCGTCCAACTCGATTCCGTTATCAATAAATGGATATGGATTGTATCATGGTACTGATGAATCTACAATTAATAATGTATTTAATAAGGCAGTACAGAACTTGAAAACTCCTTCCTCATCTAGCAGTAAGAAAGAAAGAAATCCTTCAAATTTTTACCAATCAACTGCAAATAATACCGTTAACGAAGGATTTTACGACAATGGTAGGTCTGGGCAAAATTATAAGGCTACTCACATTAATTCAGTTGCAAATTCTGGCGACCCCATGAGGAATAATAAATACGATAACAGGCATTTGAAAAAGGGAGGTAATGAACAAGTAAATAATTTTACTCCGAATCCCTCAACTGAGCAGCTATTAAAATCAAAAAAAGTTGACAATCTGGAGATAGAAAAGAAGACCGATTTTAATACGCCTACTAAGACGAAATCTCAATTATCGTATTTATTCCAAAAAAAGAAACAAAATGCGGGAAATCCATTAAACGCCTTAGACTATTTTTCTTTTGTTTCAGGGAGCAAAGTCCAAAAAACTGATTCAATGGCTCTTGATGTATATATCCAAAGCTCAAAGAAATACAAAAGGGTTCCATTTTCAGTAGAGGTTAGAAAGACATCAACTGTCTTCGAGGTTATTGGATTTATTTTGTACTCCTATTGTAATGATTTTAAACCACCAGATTTTGATAATGACGGTATCGGAAGTCCGAAAGCGAGTGATCCAAACTCTTTTTCATTAAGTATTGTTGATGAGGATGGTGAGCCTTTTGAGGATAATTTTGGTAGACTCGATAGAAAAAGTGAAATACAAACTGTTTCAGATAATGAGGTTGTTTTATGTGAGGTAAGTGATTCTGATCGTAAGGCGAATATGCTTACAACCCCGCTTCCATATGATATAAATGGTGATGTTATTGATATGACCGGAGGTATCAGTAGAAGCTCAAGTATCAGTAAATCTGAAAAGATCAATCAGTTAAGCTTCTATAAGCCAATTGTCCAGAGCACAGATGAGCTTGAGAAAGCTGATGGCACTAAAACAATTCCTGTTTCTGTTTATTTGTTTCCGAACCTGAATCCGAAATTTAATTTTACGGTTATTACTGTCAATGTTACTTCAAAAATCAACGATATCCTTGTCAAATACTGCAAAATGAAAAATTTAGACCCAAATGAGTATCTATTAAAGGTTGCTGACAAAATGGAAACATACGATCTAAATGATACCGTTTTGAAATTGGATGGTAGTACTTCTGTTGAAATTATATCAAAGAAAGAAGCTCGTGAAAAGCAGATGGAAAAGTTAAAGGCTGATCCTAATATACCTGTTCTCCCAACAATCCAGAGCAGCGATTTGACGCCATTAACGCTAGAGGCAGGCTCATATTTGAAGATGAATTCGGATGACAAATTCAAGAATATGAAGTCAGGGTCTAGACCAAAGAAGAGTTCGTCAAAGTATAAGTTGGGGCTTACCAAGCAAGGCTCATTATCTAGCAACCATAGTGGCGGTGGTGGTGGTGGTGGTGCGGGCACCAGTTCGAACCAGAACGCAATTATAGGTAGTAACATGGGTGCTAATGGCGCAGGCTCGCTATTTAAATCCAAAAACTCCTCTAAAACATCACTACATGGTCCTTTACAATTCCATCATCTTAATAGGTCACAGACGAATGTGGATAACTACAATAAAACTACGGGCATCGGAAACAACAGTCCGATAAATCTCAGTACCAACAACTTCCAAGATTTGTTTTCCGGCGCTTATCATAGATATAAAGTTTGGAGAAGACAACAAATGTCGTTCATTAACAAGCATGAGCGTACATTAGCACTTGACGGTGACTACATCTACATCGTTCCACCTGAAGGTAGAATGCACTGGCATGAGAACATCAAGACGAAGTCGCTACATATTAGTCAGGTTGTACTAGTCAAGAAATCCAAGAGTGTTCCCGAAAATTTCAAAATTTACGTTAGAAGAGGGCATGATGATATTAAAAGGTATTATTTTGAAGCAGTATCGCCGCAGGAATGTACCGAAATCGTAACGAGATTACAAAACTTAATGAGCGCATATAAAATGAATGTTAAATAGTTCTTCATTAAATAATATAGATATATATTCAGATGAGAATATTTTTGTTTTTGGTATTCTTCTGTGCTTCCTCGAATCTCATTGGTCAAGCTTGTGATATCGTTGTCGGCGATATCCTGGTTTCCTTGCGGGGGGAACTGAAAAAAAACTAGCTACGACTCCAGATGAATCTCTCTCAATTTCGATGATATAATAGAGTTTAAAGCCGTAACTCTTAGTCGATTTGCCTTTTACCTAGTCAAATAACGTCCTAATAACAAATATAGTGATAAGCCAATCATGGGTGCCGCATACCAAATTCTAGGTAGAACCTTCCAACCACATCAGTTAGCAATTGCTACTCTATCTCTTGTTGCACTCGCAGCTGCTCCAAATCCATTTGCTGCCAGAAAGGTAAAGGAGGTTGAAATAAACGCAAGATCTAAAGAGGAAGAACAGTTCATAAAGGAATACGTGGAAAAACATAAAGACATTTAAGGTCAATTTTTTGATTTACCAATTTTTTATTTTACTGATGTCCTCTTATTGGGTTGTACTTCATATTCACCTTTTATTTCTGATTGTCTTTTGAGAATAATGAAAGTAAATTCCCACCGGGGTTGAACGTTACGATGCGATCTCTCGGTTGCTTTTTTCAGGTATCAAAAGAAAACCTAGCAATAGAAAAATAAAAATATATATATATACTTAGCACTCATATTCAATACATTATCATAATAACTACCGTTTCTGTTAATATTTGGAGTTATTTGAGTTGGGCTCCAATTTTCTTATCCTTTCATACTCATATACATAGCGTTTACATAGTAAGTAATTGAAAGAAATATTGCAACAAACAAATATACTAGAGTCTATTGGTGGTCTCAAATGAGTTATTTATATAGGCATATATGTGTTCTTAACTTCTTGTATTTATTCAAATCTTTTTATATAATATAATGTACAATATAGACTTCAAACGACTTTTGAAATTTTTTTAACTCTTGAAAAGAACTTCGTTAGAAAGTGGATCGGCTGCCAAAACAGACTCTCTTTTTCTGATCTTCCTCTCGACAGCAGCGTCAGCTCTACTTTTAGCCTGGTCAGCAGCTTGTTGTTTTACTTGCGCTCTAACAACATTTGGTGAGACATATTGTTTGTTTTCATAAATTTTTGGACCACCAAAAGCCCCTTCTAGAACTAGGATCACCGTCATTACGAATCTAGGACCAATTTCAACTAAGGATATATCTTCAGCTTCTTCACCATCTTCGTACTCGGTCTTGTTTCTGGCAGTGTGCGAGATTTCATAGTTCCTTACCCAAATTTTGTCGTCAACAATACTGAAGGACATGACATGGTCAATGAATGGCTTCCTTTTTCTTGACGTAGGTGGAACTCCAAAGTTATGTATCATCATTTCCTTAATTAGCTGGTAGTGGGGAGTAGAGTCAAATCTCTGATCAAAGGATAGCACTGGACGCGAGCCCTTAAGACAGTTACCAGTAAAATTCAGTTCATCCATGGTATGCAGGTTTTGAACATAGAACTTGATAGTAGGACCATTCGGAGGCTTAGACATCCACAGATACAAATCCTGGTGCTTTCTGGCCTCGAAGAACAAAACATTGTTACAGTTGTACAGCTCAGCAATCTCGTTCAGTTGCTGCAGATCCTTCTTGGTGTCCAACTTAGGTTCCTTTCTGGAATGTGGCAGCAACGAATATAAATCCTGGATCAAATGGCGGTGTCTATAGTTCACACCTCTGCTGGAAATCAACAACGTACGCTGCTTGTTCATGTAAGATTTACCATTACCACCATCGACCTTGGACTCCTTCTTCTTGTCAGTCTTGACTAACGACTTATAAATAGAAGACATAGCTCTTAAATCTTCTTTTCCTCGTTTCCTTTTTGAATGGTTCCCAGACCAATATAAGTAAATTCGTCATTTTAACTACTACAACTTGGGAAGCTCATCGCCATTTTATATTTTTAAAAGTTTTCCAAAATTTTTCACTTTTTCACAAATTTTTATGCTTTTCTTGAGAAACAGCCGTAGAGGCACTTTTCTCTCTCACTTAATGAGAAACAACAATGAACAAAAACGAAATTTGCGATGAGCTCTTATTTGCAAAGTTTCGAACCATCTTTTGGGCAGTTTCTTTAAACATAGAGCAATACAATACCTCTAGGTTAAATTGAAAACCAAAACAAAACAAACGTTTCAAATTTATGTCTGAAAAAATTGAGGAAGAGGTGTTTGGATTGATCAAAAGGTCTAATTTTAAGCAGTGTTATGAATACGTCGGGAAATTGAGGAAGCGATTTCCTAGCTCAGCCTTTCTGCAGGCCTTGGAATTATATATTAGATACAGACATACACCACAGAAGTTTCAAATTAGTAAATTGGAGTCGATTCAGACCTCTGAAAGCTATGCGTTATCGTTTTTGTACAAGTTCTATGTCGAATTAGGGGAATATGCGAAGGCTTTGGGAGTTTACGAGACCGCAGCTGCTAAGTTTCCAAGCTATGAAACTGCCTACTTATGGTTTGGTAAGGCAGTTGGTTTATCAGATTTCAAGTCAATGGCTAGGAGCTGTTTGCAACTCGCTAAGTATTGTACTGATGGAGACAAAAGCCTTACCGCGAGAGACTATCTGATATGGCATTCGATCTCCATAGTTGCATTATTCAAGTGGAGGAAAGATACTGTTTCTGATCAAGAATCGAAGATACTTCCTGTACTTTGCCTAAAGAATTTGGAGAGTATAAAGCCATTTAAATCCATGCAAGAGGTTGCTGTATTTTGTAATGTTTGTGAAACCTTATTTGAGGATAAATCAGAACTGATTGTAAATGAGATTTTACCTACATTGAATGAATCGGTTGATCTGTACTTAAAGAACTTTTTGTTAACTCACTCTACAAATTTGCAACCGGAGAAGAGGTACGACGCCTTCTCTAAAATCTTGTCGAATATTGATGATTTCTCTGTCATTGAGGCCCTATTGTATACAGCTAAAGAACTGTCCAAGGATAAAAAAGTAGTATTGGAGCAGGTAAAATCATGTGTTGGTGACTCAAGGAATTACAGGTTATCTGTCCTGAATGCTGATTTTATATATGATGGCAAAATTTCAAAAGGTGCATTGAAATTCTACGTTGAAAAATTTCATGATAAACCATGTTGTTCATTCGACTTAAATAATGTTGCTGGGAAATTAAATGAAGGAGATTTGAGTGATATATTCGAAGAAATTAATGATACTGACAATGTCCTTCATGATTTCAATAAATTTAAATTAGGCCTTTTAGGAAATGACGTCACAAGTATCTCACTTTACAAGAAACATAAACATACCATGAATGTTAAATCAAAAACCCAATTTTCAAAATGTTCAGTATTTATCATGGATATTGTGAAAAATTCCTTGAATGATGCCAAGAGTTTAAGTTTATCCAAGATTTTATTTTCCATCACACTTTTAGAGAATTATCAAAATGAAGACCCATATAACTACGAAACACGCTTATGGCTTGTAGTACTATATATGTCTATCGGATCTGTGACGCTCGCATATGCACATTTCAAAGAATTAAATGTGAAAAATGTTCAAGTCGATTCAATAGAATATATTTTATACTCCAGATTCTCTACTATGTTCCCTCAAAAACAACATGATTACTTAAAGGTTCAATTTTCCAACCATTCAAACCTCTATGATAACTCTATGGAACGATTACCGACTCTTATTAGAGTCGCATTTGAAAGGAAATCCTACAGTAAAATACTAGGCATGGTGGATTTTAACTTCAAGTTGCAAGCCTCTTATTATAAATGGAATAGATCTGTTGAAATCTTAAAACTTGCAAGGTTGAATAATGATAAGCGTGGACCAGCTATCCAAGAGTTTATGAATCAATGGCGCAATTTCGAAAGCCAAGATATCCCAGGATTTATTGATAATCGTGACTTTTCGATCTTTAAAGAATTGAAAGATTCTAATGGGATAATGAAATTGACGAGGCTCTTATATCCAGATAATAATTGGTTGTTTGTTAATATTATGCAGGAACTCATGTTAGACTTCAACGGAGAAGATTCTGAACTAATATCAAGGCTGGAAAAGAATATTAATGGTGATTCCATGGGCAGTCTTTCTAAAAGTGAAAAATGGACCTTCGATGTTATCTCTACACTTTATAGATCAAATGATAGCGATTTGGCGTCATTTATCGAATCAGTGAAAGTCTCCACTGATTCTGGTCTAATATGGGAAGTTATCCATAGTTACCTGCAGTATCTCACAACTTTAAAAACATTGGACAATTCAAAGAAGATTAAAGATAAGGACCTAAAAAATTTAATTAAAGAAAAAATTAGATATTTAAGAGACATTTGTGATGAGTTATTTCATGAAATGTCTGAAATTATCAAAGTTGAAACCGAAAGTATGAAAGCTAGTAATTTGAATGAAATTATTCGTGAACTTGGATTTGAACATTTAGATGTTAGTATCATAACTGACTCTCTAAAATCGGTACAAAAAACGGTACGTAATTTCTAGGCATAATTGAACAGTATAAATGTGTTAAATTATATAAAAAGAGATAATCATTATATGCAACTAAAAAAATTAAGATCAAATGTATCAATTTCTTGCTTTACCATTTTAGCCATTCCAATTTTGCCCTAATCACCAAGTAAGCCAAAAACCTGTATACAGTTGTTACACATATTATAACACCAAGAAAGTTTCTGATATTACGGTGTAATCCATAAGCATTGAGCACATCACGGCCTGTGGCCAATTGGCAACTGCCGTCTGAGTTCTTAGGGCCATCCTTACAGGTAAATTTCAAATTATCCGGAAAGGCCAGGTTAGTTACAATAACGGAAGTGTACCATACAGGATTGATATAATTGATACCTTTCAGTACTCTAGACATATGTAAGGACATTAACCCTGACAGTTGCGTGCCAATAGACAGGATCACTGAAATACAATTCACAACAAAACCTGGTCTTTTGAATAATGTGTTTGTCATAATACCTAAGGCTTCTCCACAAGTAACGATCATCAGCGCACAATAGATGTTGGCAAAAAAGTTGCCAGCATTACGAGGCATACCACAACCAAATACAGTCAGTGCAGAATAGACAACGGCAGCAAGTGCAGTTAAAGGTAATTCTAATGTCATATACGCCAAATAAAAAGGTGCAACACCATAAATTCCATCTTTAAATTCCTCATAAAAGTAGTCCCGTTCTGAGGGGTACACTGCCAGATTTGCTAACATACCAACAAAATATAGAGAGGTCGATTCTTGCGCCAATCCCAGTCTATTCGAAATGCTGGCATAATTATGTTTAAGCGGGGCAAAATAAATAGCAAATATTCCCCCCAATCCTGGAACCTGAGCTATACGGGCCATTAATGCATCGAAATTCCTCACCGTTGTTGTATATTGTCTCCTCAAGTTGATAAAATATGCCAATTGCAATGACGCAGGTTCAAAGAAATAATTTCCATATTCAACTTGGAAACTTTCAAAAGTATGTTCCTCCTCTATAATTGATTGCTTATTTGAAAGGTTTAACCTTTCGTTTCTCCATGCAGATAGAATACTTTCAACACGAGTTTTTGAAAGTATTTCATTTTGTTCATTTTGGGTATTAACTGATATCAAATCCAGGAAATAGTCGGCCACATTTGTAAACGACGGACAAGTGTAACCCAAGTCTCGGAAATATTCAATCATTTCTGTAGGAGAGCCGTTGAAAGCTGTACGCCCCGACTTAGCTAATAATAAAATATTGCCAAAACGTAAGAACAGTTCTGACCTTGGTTGATGAATCGTTAATATAACCGTCTTATTATGCTGTGAACACAAACTCTCCAAAATTTCTAGGATGGTGGAGGACGTAAAACTATCAAGTCCGGAAGTTGGTTCATCAAGAAGTAGGATAGGCCTATCACTCAGAAGTTGGATACCCATTGTCACTCTTCTTTTTTCACCGCCACTGATACCCTTGACAAATTCATTACCAATAATGGTATTTTCACAATGCTTTAAACCAAGAATACTTATGAGAGAATCTGTTTTCGTTTCTCTTTCTTCAGCGGATATATGATGTAAACGCAGGGCTGCTGCATATATGAACGTTTCTCTTACTGTAAGCATGGACAAAAGATGGTCATCATCCTGAGAAACGTATGAGCAAACATGCTTGAACATTTCTTGAGAAATTGGAGAATTATTTAATTTGATCACCCCTGCAGTATTGAATTTCACGAAAACGGACGAATCCAGCCTTCCTGATACTAGGTTCAAAAAAGACGATTTCCCAGAACCGGACGGGCCCATAATAGCATTGATCATTCCAGGTTTGAAAGTGGCACTGACATTTTGTAGAATCCGTTTCGTTTCATAGTTTCCAAACTTATTTGTGTCTCTGTCAAAAACCTTTAAATATCTAACGTCAAGATCTACATCTTGCGCAGTAACAGTTATGGAGGCTTGTTCTTTGTTTTTTGATTCAGTGTCCTTAGATATTGACAAGCCATCCGTATCTTTCGTTTCATTATCAGTTGATGATTCTAGTACTTCTTCTCCAAATGTTGTCTTTTTTTTCTTCTTTTTATCCTTATTTGTTTTCACTTCATTTTGTAATGTAATATCAATCTTATTCCAGGTCAAGATTACAATACCAATTAGGGTGAAACCAATTAACCAACAGAAAAGAATCCACATCGGTAAGGTTCTCCAATGTATTGGGAAACCATATTGTCTAATAACTTGATTTCCCATACAATTGTAACCAGCTTCTCCGTTACAATAAGAATAACTAAAAGTGTTGGATAGTAATGTACCAAATGCATACCATGTGAATGCAATATATTTCGTCCATCTGACATAAACGGGCATCAATTTTGCATTCACAAAAAACCCACAACTCATGGAAAATAGTGTGAAACTGAGATTACCAACTAAAGATGCTTTTGAGAAATCTCTTGAAACAGCAACTGAGATCATCGCTAAGGCCGAGCATATCAATTGTGAGAGTAAATTAACAGCATATTGGTAAAAAAATTTGCCACCATTTTTCTCTAAACCAAACATAAAATAGGTTATTGAGGTGTAAAGAATTGTCATTAAAATATCATCCGTAATAAATAAGGACAGTTTTCGCGCAACTATAAAAGAAATTGCAGATACAGAACCTTCCGCACATTCTCTATCATAGAGAGCAATGTCTTGTTCACATAGTCTATATGTATCAAACAATAAGTACAGATAAGATTGTAAGATGACGGAAGCATAAAGGCAAGAAATTAGAGTCCTGAGACCACCAATATCGGAAGTATCAGGTTTGTAATAAATCCAACCAACGATAGCACCCATTATCACTGGCTCAGCAAACGTTGCGATCAACGTGTTTGTATCATTCAAATTTAATCGGTAATTCCTTCTGGTCAGCACTGCCACTTGTTTCAGGAACGGTAATTTCGTTGTCATGTTTTTAATGGTAATTTCATTTTTATAGTTTATAGGTTCGAAAGATAATGTGGTATCTTCATATGCATGCCATGATTGGACCAATTGATCCAACCTTTTCTTTGTAATTTCCAGATTCGTTTCTGATCTTCCATCTACACTTGATAAATCAATAAAGTAATCTGCAGGATTCACCATATCTGGAACGTTATACTCTATAGATTTAAAATACGGGATCATATTCTCCATTTTATCACAGAAAACTGTGTTACCTTTTGAAAGAATGCATACGTGATCAAACAAGAAAAGAATATCCGATCGAGGCTGGTGGATCGACAGGATGAAAGTCCTGCCATCTTCTTTCGCCAGTTTCTTCAAAGTTTTAACAACCAAATAGGCAGAATACGCATCTAAACCTGTAGTAGGTTCGTCAAGAAACATCACTGATGGGTTGGAAACCATTTGTGTCCCCATACTTAGTCTTCTCTTTTCACCACCGGAAAGCCCTCGATGGGTATTATCACCGACCATAGTATCTGCACAGTCTTTTAGACCTAATTCATCGATCAGCTGGTTAACGATGTTGATTTTCTCCTCCTTGGTGGCATTAAGTTTCAAATCAGCAGCATACATCAGCGTTTCCCTGCATGTCAACCTTGCACAAAGAACATCCTGTTGCGGTACGTAGGCTAAAGTAGCGTTCTCTTTGGTCCTATCAGTTATATCCATGAAATCTTTCAGTTCATCCTCGTCCCCTGGCAAAATATCATCTATCAAGTAGGCAATCTCACCGGTTCTTGTCAGACCACTACTCATTTTTGAAGCCATCACATTCAGTAATGTGGTCTTACCGGACCCTGAACCACCCATAATGGCCATCACCGACCCACTCGGGAGGTCCATCGACAACGGCTGTACTAACACTGCATCGGTCTTAGAAGCAACAATACTTAGGTCGCGTACATGTACACTCACTTTAGGTATCTTAGAGAACAATAACTTGTTCTCTACAACAGACTCATCCATAGAAGGTTATTGGGTTATCTGTATGGTATCTTTGAAAAAAGAATATGTAATTATTATGATATTATTATGATATTATTATTTTTTTTCCTTCTGCTGGAACTTCAAATATATGTGATGCAGATGATTATTGATCTGAATGCAGCATCCAAAAATATGAAAAATAAGTACTTGATATTGATTTTTTATTACTTTCTCTCAAGATTAAGACAGCCAGTCTATTTAGCTTTTTTTGTGAGTATACTTTCAAGCAAGATTGATAAAAGAAAGAAAAAAATTTTTCTTCTTCTATCCTAACAAGTAACATGGATAGTAAGGTCCATCTCCTCCCGAAGTTCTATCATTTAAACGAATTAGACCCTTCGTTCAGATGTTTTTGATCTTTTTTAATTATTGTCTAGACGATGAGAGAAGAGGAAGAAAAAAATGATCAAGACAAAAACGTTAGGAAGATATCGTGAATCTATTAAAGGTAGCGTAATATTTTTATTTTTTATTTTTGCGTACAGATTTTATATTATATATTTATCCTCTTGGAGTTATCTGCACTGGATCGTCTCCTTCTCTTCCTATTCCCGGGAAGATCACATAGGACACCCAGACTGTTCAGCGCATTCAGTTCGCTGTCGGTGACGAGCAGCGAGTCAAGGTCAACAGTGTCTGGCAGGATGACTTGCCTGATAGCATGTTCCTTCACGTTCACAATTTTGAGATGTGATGTAGATGTAGTAGGGGGCGTAGTACTGCCAGTGTACGGTATATACGTACCGTTATAGTATCTATGTAAAGTCACATCGCCGAGCGCGATGGTCCATTGTTCGACGTTTATTAAAGTGCCATGTAAAGTGGAACCGTTTTTTAGTTCTAAGGTTACGTGTTGATTATGGAGCTTGCGTAGGAAGTCTGTCAGTTTTATATCCATTGTGTAAGGAAAAGCTTCCTTTTTCGATACATATTACATATTCACCAAATGCAAAAATATACAAAATAATAGAAAAAGGTAACTCTTTATTTAATTGTGAGAATTGAAATTTATCTGAAATTTTTGTCAAATTATGAAAAAATATGAAAAAATAAAACAACACAATAGAAAATAAGGTGATTGGGAACCTTGTTTCTTGAAGAGAAACTTGTTTTAACACTTGCGTTATTTTAATAAACACTAAACTGTATTAAAATACTATTTGCATAAAGTTTACCGTCAATATATTTTATCTTTTCCTATATTTTTTTTTTTTTTCAAAACTTCTCAATCGAGGACAAAAGAGCTGTAATGATGGATTATAGCGTTGCTGATCTTATTAATGACGTAAACTCCGGTGTGGCAGATGTATTGAGTATTGATTTGAGCATCAATGGTGGTAGAGTGGCTTCCTTGCAGAGAGATTTGCAAGGTCAGGATGATAAAATGTTAGATAATCTTATTGATTCATCAAAAATTGTTGTGCCAGGGCAGGATCCCAAGAGGCGATGGAACAGGTTAAACATTTTTCTGGTATCGTTTCTTAAATTTTGTAGAGATGTGGACCCGTGGTCTACGTGGGAGAGCATTGACTTGATATTTGACCATTATTCTAATTTGAACAATGCCCTATTGGACGATTCATACCCTGTGGATTTTTTGACAAAGTTATTCCTGGATGAAACCGACTATGTGACAAATTTGTCATGTGGACTGGATAAGAATCATTTGGAATTGGGTACAAAACATAATCTGTTTCTCTCATACACATCTTCCATCATATCCAAATTGTTCAACAGCATTAAACCTCCAAGAGACAACGATTTTGCTATTGTACCGCAGAAACAAAGACTCTTACTCTGCATTGTCAATAAATTGAATAACATATATTTTAGGATTGATTCGCCACAATTGTGTTCTAATATTTTCAAGAACTTCAAACCAAAAAGTATGTTCGAAAGTTTTAGAGAGTATCCACTATTACAACAAATAGAGTTTAGGTATCTGCTGGGAAGATACTATATGATAAACTTTAGAATTACAAACTCCTATGTTCAGTTCGACAGTGCCTTCAGAATGCTTTGCGGTGTCATTTCAAAATGCCAAAGCCCGACAGCCCAGACAGTAATGATTAGGAATTTAAAAAGAGTGCTGCGGTATATGATACCTGTTGGTTTGATCATTGGTAAGGTCCCAAATTTTCCCAAATTGGCTGGTTATGACCAATCATTGTCACAGCGATACCATGATCTCTCAAAATATATCCTGTCAGGGAATATGCGGTCGGTAAACATGTGGCTGATAGAAAATGAATCATTTCTAAGAAAGAATCATCTACTAATTCCTCTATTGCAAAAACTACCGATGATAGTTTTCAGGAATCTAATACGAGATGTCGTAAAAATTTTCATCATTCCTCAACATACAAACAAAATCCCATATGATTTGGTCAGAAAGGCCTTAGAGGTCTCAATTGGTCCCCAAGTTCCAAGTTTGCCTCCAATTTATAACAATATTCATAACCCTGACGATGTTGAGAATATCTTGGTTACTCTCATTAACTTGGGTTTCCTAAGGGGTAATTGTTTCCCTTCATTAAGAGTATGTGTGGTGAAAAAGACTCAGAATATTTTGGAAGTATTCCCAGAGATTACAGAGAGGATAATAAAGATGTTTCCATTGAATAACGAGGATCATTGGTTTGATACATGAAAGTGGACAACAAATTATTGACCTTTGACTAAATTAAACAGTCATAAAACCGTTTTTTGTTTATAAGATTTTTGAGAGTACTTGTGTGCTTACTGACCTTACTTGATGTAATTCAATAAAATTTCTAATCCGCGAAGTTGTATAGTTTTATATGTGTATTATTTTATTTAATTATTGTTCTTGCTACTAATTTACGTGACTGGTGGCAAGAGAAGAACGGAAGGGGACTCAATTAAATTTATTATATCTTATGCACTATTAAACTTATCCGCAACTGATATTATCAGACTTTTATTAATGGTTATGAACTCGTAGTTTCCTTATTTTTCATTGGTTCAGCTAAATTCAGATTCATTTTGCGCACAGCGCGGAGAGAGCAAAAAAAATAATTACAAGCTGGAAGAAAACAGTCGTAAGTAGAATACTAACTGAATATTTGTCTAGTCTGATTACTAATAAGCACAAACATATATAGGAGACCAGTTGAAGCATGCTAAGAATAACCACTGGTAGGGCTGCAGTTTTTTTAAGGACAAGGAACGTTCTTTTAGTACCAAGACTTCCTTCGCAAACTCAAAGGTATTCTTCTTCTGACAACTCCGATGATGTTGTTAGCAGAATAAAAGTTCATCCCATTAAAAGGGTCGATGAGTCTCTGGATAAGAAAAGAGCTCGCCTGGTCTATCAATCAAGAAAGAGAGGTATTTTAGAGACGGACCTTTTGCTTTCTGGGTTTGCCGCAAAGTACCTTAAAACTATGACAAAGGAGGAATTGGATGAATATGATGCTTTATTAAACGAGTTGGATTGGGATATTTACTATTGGGTAACGAAGAATTATAAAATCAGTCCAGTTCCAGAAAGGTGGAGGAATTCAGAATTACTGAAAAAGCTGCAAGAATTTAGTGAGAACAAGGAAAGAAAGATTTTGCGTATGCCAGATTTAGAAAATTACTAGACTTTCTATGTATTATATTATTTTTTTGAGGGAAATCAAGATAATTCAAACATATTAGTTACAAAAGGAATGTAACGAAGCAAGGATTCCATAATTTTTATTAGTATCTATTAATATACGGGCAATGGGGCGCTTTTATGGTACAGTTTATACTTCTTTGCGCTTATTCCACTGTAAATACTAATTTTTTTTGCTTTTGATTTTCATCCCCAGTGGAAAAATAACTTCATTATATTCATAATTATTTATTATCAAATGCTAAAAACCTTCGAGGGCTCTCGTTGCTTTATCTAATCTTTTTAGGCCTTCTTCATATCTTTTAGGATCTAAAACCATATCAGCTGTTAACCGTGATAATGAGTCCACTAACCTCTCGAGAGCTTTCTTCTCTTCGACTTTCATGCCTAGATTGGAGAACTCGGATCCGATCAATGTACCTTTGGTTACATTCATCAAATGGTTTAGAGTCTCAATGTCAAATGATCTTGTTTCACTATTAGTTATTTTTTTCTTGGTTTTCTTTTTTCTTTCTTGCTTAGCTCTCAAGCTTTGATTTTCCTCAAGACTTCCTCCGTCTTTATTCTCTTGGTGAACAGGTGTATATTGGAATTCTTCTTCATCTTCTACATTGATAATATCTTCGAATTTATCACTTCCTTCATGTATTTCTGTCTGTTGGCCAATTTCATCGAGATATTTATTTGCTTTTAAAGTGTCATCACGATTTACTGTTTGCTCATTGTTTGGGGTGATTGGAAGAGGTCGACTTAAGTATTGGTCATCTGCCAGAGGTGGGGGGTTTTCCACTTTGGGAAGACCCTCCTCAGTTTTTAAATCATCTTCAAAACTAGCTGCTGAGTAGAATGTTTCAGACTGCACTGTATCGCTTTTCGCAGAACTGTCATGATTTCTTTCTATTGGACTTTTGGAGGTGATAACATTATCTTCCTCATCGAGGTATAGTCGTGATCTTGGCCTCGCTTTGCTCCTAGGTGGAATTGTAGGGTTAAATTCATTGGTTTCCGTTCTTAGATGAGGTAAACTTGACTCTTCATTTGTAAACGTGTGAGTTCGTAATGTCGATTGTGCAGAAGTGGAAGCAGTAGACGACATGTCATCTACGCTTTGTCTTTTTAACTCATTCTTGCTGTTTTTTGCAATACCACTATGCTCGTAGTAGGATGAAGTTCCGCTTTCACTAGCTAAATTTCCAGAACCAATGGATGAGTACATTGCTCTATTTGGGCTCGAACTCAAATGTAATGTAGCCTTTCCTTCGTCATTATTTCCTGAAACCTCATTATTTTTAGTACTAGACTTCTGAGATCTATTTATGGAATTGAATCTACTTACAAGTTTAGCATTTGTAACTGGTTGTATAGTTATTCCAACATTTGTGGTTTCGTTTGATTTCTGTGCTGGTAACACTGGTTGATCCGCTTCTGCTCCTTTGTCTGGTAATTTAGTTGGGACTTTAGAAGGGCTACTACGTACAACATATGATACTTCTATACCTTCATCAATAACACCTGAATAGTTTGATATTATACTGGATCTATTATTGAGGTTTCCAGTAGCTGGTGATCTTGGCATTTGTAATGAGGGATTTGTCAACAACGAAGGTGCTGCAAAGCCTCCCTTCAGAGGAGATTTCGTAGGGGCAGGGTGCGAATATGGTATATTCTCGGTTGCTTCAGCGCTAACATCTTCATTGCTCAACGAATCGATCATTGCTGAAAGTCTCTCTGTATTTAAAGATGCCTTTGAAGGGGAACTAAATTCTTCCATCATATCTTGGTTAGTCTCTGTTGTTTCTAGAGTTCTCTACAGGACAAATATACTACTATCAAGATAAATTAGTTAAACTAATTCTAATTTTTGATCTCTTTGCTTTGTTATCCAATTCCTTTCTGCGATGTCTCTATGATGCAATTACTATTTACGGAAAAACAAAACAAACGGTAAGGAAATAAAAAAATAATTGGCAACGCGAATAAAATTACCCGATACAAATATAATGAGATTATAACATAAGATATACAATAAGATTGCAATATATTAAAGAATTATTGAGAAGGAACATTGTAGACGCTAACAATTAATAAAAGACAATTAATAACTTCCTAAATATCAAATATTATACTTACCAAAAACTTTTTTTCATTAATTCAACTAAAAATCATATATTTATCAACTTTAACAAATTTGTGTAGTAATTAGTATTTTTTCAAGCTGTTATTAATTTTCGGAATCCATACCCATCAAAATATCTAAATTGATTTTCAAGGTATATTTTAAGAAATAATATATTATGAATAATCAGATACTATTTTATTTATCATGTGATTAAATGTAGGTTTAATTTCTTTCGGAATTTAGTATTACTTTATTTTATTAATTCATTATATTCTTATGAAACTTATCATATAAAGAACAGGACATAGTTTTTTGTCACTATGGTGAATATACACCCTAAATTGACCATAAGAAAGTAATTTATATAAATTTGAATTTTATAGCATTGCCAATAATTTTGTTAGTGTTTAAACCGCTTAGATCATTAGCAGTACTTTATTGATCCTGTAGAACTGGTTCATTTTTTCTGAAATCTATTGTCACAAAGCAAAAAACAATAAATTGTGGTCAGACCGGAATTTAATGTAAAACGTATGGACTAACTATCATATATCAGTCAAATGTTCGATGAAGTTTAATGTAAGAGTTGATAGAGTTATAATGTGAAGTTGGCGAATAACTGTCTTTGGGTTACCTAAAAATTATCTTCTCTATTATAGTTTTGTTAGTTAATAAAGGTATCATGGTATTTGAAATTTATTTATATTGAGTATTTGCAAGAGCTATATGATGGAATTAATTTTATTTACCAAGCTAAATAATTTTGAGCATTGTCAGTACTGAATGTAGGTCATTCTTATATATTTATGTCGAAAATTATTATGAATAGCGACGGGATGCGATTTTGATATTGAGAACCACTTCCATTAATATTCATGTCAAACGTCATTTTCCGTTATCAGTAGCCATGACATGAGTTTGTAAAGTAAGATGATATTCTTTAACAAATTTAATGAATTAAAATAAAAGTAAACATACTTAGAATAAATCTACTTCTGAACTGAGGTTCTTAAAGGAAGGTGTCTTGTATTAGCTCTTTCCAATAGTGAACTTTTATTTACTATGTTGTTTGTAATAACTTTCATAATAGAGTTGGTTAATTTTTTGCAAGTATTTCATTTCAACTTCGAGAAATCATTCAAAAACATAAAAATAATAGATAAATGCAGTACTTAGGAAAATGTTATTAGGTAGGGTTCTTCTTATTCTTTTTATTTAATTATTACTCATTGATTTTCCTGGATATTTAAATAGTACTTATACACTGTTATAATAATTATCTGGATAGGTGAATACGTCCACTCAAAATTCTTCTAGTGAAGATATAAAGACTAAGTTTAATTCCCTAAATATTAGCAATCCTAAGGAGTGATCTAAAATTACCTTTCTGAAAATGATTACAGCATGTTATACAATTCATTAAATTCTATATAAGAACAACGAAACCAGTTTACATCTACTAGAAGTACATATTTGATGCTCGTCGCTTTTGGTAACGTTTTAACGGCAAACAAGCTTAACACAAAGCTCTGTACTTGTTAGTTAGTACTAGATTAGACCGTTTGAATTAACCATAAGTTGAAAATTAACTGCGCCGTGTAGCATCTTTATATATATCTTGATTAAGTTTTTAATCAGAAGTTTTGTCCTGTGTGGCTTAAAAAAAAATGGTTTTGATAGGTACGGGGGTTTCTGAGTGGATCGAGGGGGATTTTCTCCGCTTTATTATGGAAAAAGGGTTTTGAGCCTTATTATTAAAGAATAACGTAATTATGTCAAGATGTTGAAATATGCATTCATATAAGAACGGACCATCAAAATGGAAAAAGGTTTTGGTATGGTTTCTTTCATGTGCTCTTACCGACAGAGTCTATAGTAGTAGGCAGATATTTTTTGTGCATTAGTATTACGAGATGGTTGAAGCTCATAAAGACACGAAGGTTGAGAAGAAGGTTGCTGAGAAAAGGTCTACGAGTCCGTACAGATTACTCAGTCTTCTTGCTCTGGTTGCCTGTGTGATATACAGGGTTTACGTCCAAATGAATGAAGGTCCTGCGGCTTTGGAAACTCCAGTTCAAAGCAGGCAAGAGAAGGATTACGCTAAGTTAAAGAGCACTAATGATGATATGAATACGGACAGGTATTTCCGCTCGATTGATGTACATTTTATTGCTGGTGAGCAAAATGAAGGTGTTGGAGCAAGAGTAAGGAGATCGGTTGGTTCTCATCGGATGAGGAGATTCACCCCTTTCCTTATGTTGGATGATTTCACTGTTGCTCCTCCGAACGGTTTCCCGGACCATCCCCACCATGGGCAAGAAACAATTACGTATGTCACAGATGGTATGATTGCTCATGAAGATATTACAGGTTCGAAAGGTGTTTTATTTCCCGGTGATCTGCAATTTATGACTGCCGGTAAAGGTATTGTGCATTCTGAAATTCCGGTTACGACTGACAACGGCAAACCATGCAGAGGTCTACAATTATGGGTCGATTTGCCAAAGGATATGAAGGACATTGAACCACGTTATAGAAACCTGAGAGCTAAGAAAACCCCTATTGCCCACCCAAATAGCGATTTAGAGGTCCGTGTTATCAGTGGTAAATCGTATGGTGTCGAGTCAGTTAGGGACTTGGCTTATACTCCGGTTCATTTCTATCACTTCATAACGAAGAAGGCAGGTACTGAATTCGTGCAGGATATTCCCGAGGACTTCAATGTTTTCATCTATGTATCTAAGGGTAAGATCGTTATCGATGGCGAGACAATCGAGCAGTTCAGTTCAGTCTTCTTCAATACCGATGGGGACGCCGTCACAGGTGTGTCTGCTACCGATGACGCTGAATTCGCCATCATAGCCGGTCAGATTTTGGATCAAGAAGTTGTTCAACACGGTCCGTTTGTCGAAACCAACAGGGAGAAGTTAATGGAGGTGTTCCAGAACTACAGAGAGGAAAAAAACGGTTTCGAAGGTGCGCACAGCTGGAGGTCTTCGATTCACGACGGTATCGCTGAGGCCGATGCTAGAAAGCTGTATAAGGAAGACCAATAAAAACTGACAGGAAAACATAACTATAAATAGAGAATGTGTAAAAAAAATTATTTCGTGTATTAAACCCGTTTTATCAATAACTCTGCAAAAGCGAAGATAGCGAAGATACTAAATGGTATAGTAAGTTTAGTGAAATAACTGTAAGATACCCATCTCAGCAAGTACTAAACTCCCCAAACTTATGGGGTGGGGGAAGTAACAAACATGTATATCTACATATACATTTTTTTTAAAAACTTGAAAGAACCTTAGATAGAGTTATACTATTGAGCACATTCAAAGAATTTATAACTACCGACACAAGGAGCGGATATTCGAAGCAAAACGGTAAGAATTATAGTGGCAACTTGGCCGAGTGGTTAAGGCGAAAGATTAGAAATCTTTTGGGCTCTGCCCGCGCAGGTTCGAGTCCTGCAGTTGTCGTTACCTTTTTATCTTTTTTTTTCTTGATCTGCGCTGGTTCTTTTTTTCCGCCTCCGGTATATTTTGTCTACGTAATTTCTGTGCACGATGGGGGTAGTGGTGGTGGTGGTGGGGGGCCATTTAAAAATCTCTCTACGGTGTTGTCTGGGCATTCCCTTCCAACACAGTATATTTGTCTCAACAAAAAGCAGAGAAAGAAAAAGAAAGAAAAGAAATAAAGTTTGTTCCTGGGAATAAAACGTAGTAAAATATTTTATGATATTAAGAAAACAATGGAATGGACATAGAGACCAAAGCATAATGGTTTATTTGCATCTTTAAAAATAACGACCCGTAAAAGTGCATTCCAATACACAGAGTACGATGGAAGCGGTGTTATAAGGCCACTCTGTTCACGAGAATAAGAATAAGAAAAGATGAAATCAAAATCAAAATCAAAATAATGGGACTTTAGACGAATTAAAAAAAGAAAAAGAAGATCAAAGAGAGCAGAAGGCAATAAATATGTAAAAATAAAAAGCATAAAAACATAAACCCATCTCTTTTTCGTTTCTTTTTATCTCTGGTACAGTATGGAAAAGGTTCAGTGCATGGGCACTAGTACTTGCTTGCTCACTGAAATAAAAAAAACAATAACAAACTGGAAATAAGGTATTTTGATATTGTCACGAACCCCTCCTGAACAAAAGAAAAGAAGGATGAGCATTTCTTTTCTTGTAATCCCACTTTACCAAAAAAAAATTTTTTTTTTTCTTTCTTGTTCTGTCAAGTCTCTCTTAGACTATGGAACTGTAACTATATAAACATTTTGTATATTCAAAAGGTCCTTTTTTCCCCTTATTGCTAAACCTTCTGAGATAGTCTTTCAAGGATCGTGCCTTAAGGTACATATAGTAAAACCGGCAAAGTTCAAAAGAAGTTAATCTCGAAAACAAAAGATAAACTAACAAAGATAAACTAACAAAGATAAACTAACAAAGATAAGCTTATATTAGAAGAAATAGCTGCATCACTTTATTTTGTCATTTTGGTTAAAGAAAGTTTTGGCCTGAGAGTGAAAAAATAAATTTAAGAAAAAGAAAGAAAAAAGCTTTCTCATCAAGAAAAAATAAGACAAAAAAAACCTTTGAAGAAAAAAACACCCAATACAGAAGGTTTCTGAAAGGGAAGGGTGTGAGGATACAAGTACATCAAATACTTAACTCCTACATACTGCTAAAAGAACTGATAAAAAGGAACTCTCAATACTGCAAAAGAAAAAAAAACAAGCAAAAAAAATAGCTTTACAGAGAGATAAATCAGAAAATAAAACAAGTACAAAGAATGGGTATTTGCAGTTCTAAATCAGAAAGGTCTGAACCAGCGAAGACTACTGCTAGGACAGGTACTATTAACAAGTCCAAGTCTGATCTGGGGAAGCCGAAGAAACGCGTTTCTGAAGTAACGGATCAGGGCCTCGTAGGTTCGGACAATACGAACAAGGACGACAAAAAGGGTGCTGACAGCTACATGCAGCAGACCACACTGGCAGAGGAGTTACAGAATACTAGAGGCCTGCCGATTGCTCAAAATACTGACTCTAATAATCAAAATCAAAAGGCTATAAAAGTTCTGCTCCTCGGTGCGGGCGAGAGTGGTAAATCCACCATACTACAACAACTGAAGATCTTACATCAGAACGGTTTCAGTAAACAAGAGCTTATAGATTACACTCCCTTGATTTACGACAATATCATCGAGATCGGAAAAGATATCATCAGTGCGAGGAGGAAATTCGAAGTGCAGATAGAAGACCCTTCAATCACTGAGGAAGACTTGGACAAGATATATAACTACACCAGCACATGGAAAACCACCGAGGAAGCTTTGACCTCTAACGAAAGTGTAGGCCAAAGCACAAATATCGATAATAACGTTAATGTTAGCGAGAAGGTGAGTGAACCCGGAAACACCACCACTAGCATTGTTAGTAAAGTCGAGTTTCCTAAGGAATTTTACCCTATTTTATCAAAACTGTGGAAACTTAAATCTACCCAGGACTTAATAGTAAGTGAGAAGTCGTCCCAAGTATACTTGATGGATTCCACAAGATACTTCCTGGATAGTTTGGACAGAATTTGTAACACACCTAACTACATCCCTACAGAACAAGATGTATTAAGATCGAGACAGAAGACGTCAGGTATCTTTGACACAGTTGTAAACATGGGCAACAATTTCCAGATGCATATATTTGATGTTGGTGGACAGCGTTCTGAACGTAAGAAATGGATCCACTGTTTTGACAACGTGACGCTTGTCATATTTTGTGTTTCCCTCTCGGAATACGATCAATTTCTTATGGAAGACAAATCCCAAAACAGATTTCAGGAATCGTTGGTTCTGTTCGACAATATTGTCAATAGTAGGTGGTTTGCTAGGACGTCCGTTGTATTATTCCTGAATAAGATTGATTTGTTTGCTGAAAAAATTCAACGTGTTCCATTAGAGAACTATTTCCCCGATTACATGGGCGGTAAAGATATTAACAAGGCTGCTAAATATATCCTTTGGAGATTTGTGCAACTAAACAGAGCAAACTTGAATATTTACCCACACGTTACTCAAGCAACTGACACTTCCAATATCAAACTAGTCTTTGCAGCAATCAAAGAGACCATTCTGGAAAATCTGCTGAAAGATTCAGGTGTTTTGCAATAGGCAAATATTTAGAAGCAACAAAGAAAATCACAACATTTCACTTACCCTTTTTTCTTTCTTTGTTACGAGGGTAATCCCTCCTCTTTTTCCTTTCTTCATTTATTCATTGTTTTATTATTATCATTATTATCACTATTATTTTTATTTTTATCATTATTTTTTTTTTTTATTACATTAACGACTATAAGAAGTAAACTCTTTACCAACTAAAGAATTATTAAAATCGTGACCGCTAAAGAATTCTTCTGTTCATTAAGGACCATTGATAACTTCCTCTGTACTTATTACTTTCACGATATTATGCAGTTAATAGACTTATCTTAGAATTTTCTCTTTTTTTCTCATTTCATTAATGAGATTTCTAATTCCATTTTAAAAGTTTCTAAAACTATCTAATCTAATACAAAGATATAAATATATTTGTATATTTCAAACAAATCCTGTAGAAATGGACAGTTACTAATACATTCCAATAGAAATAATAATTAAAATATATTAATAACGTAGAGCGCTTTGGAACAAAATTTTTAGTTCGCAATTTTTCTAGAAAAATTTTCGTGTGAGGTAAAAGATTGTCTTTCATACATTTGGAAAATAAAGGATATTGGCGTTTTAGAACTAAATATTAGAACTTTTCTATCGCTTCAGGCCATATCTTGACAGTATTAAGGTTGAACCCAGAGGAGTGAGAAACAATACAACACTAAATTATGACTGTTTTTGAATATTTGCAGCATTCGGTAGATAGCCCAAATATTCCATGGAAGGGTATCATTACTGGTTTCATTGTTGGTCAATTCGCATTTGAAAGTTACTTGACATACAGACAGTATAAGGTGTTGGAGAGAAACAAGTTACCTCCGGTGCTGGAAAATGAAATCGACAGAGAAACGTTTGAGAAATCTCAGGCCTATTCAAGGGCCAAGGCTAAATTCTCCATCTTTACGGATTTATTCAACTTGGCTCAGAACTTGGCTTTTATCAAATATGACATCCTACCTAGGTTGTGGCATGTTAGTATCAAATTGAGCAATTGCATTCTTCCAGTTCAATATCAAGCAGTCTCTACAATTGCACAAAGTCTTTGTTTCCTTTCTGTGTTATCCAATCTTTCGACAATCATTGGCCTTCCAATCTCATACTACAGACATTTTGTGCTGGAGGAGAAATTTGGTTTCAATAAATTAACTGTCAAGTTGTGGATTACAGATATGGTTAAGAGCACCCTCTTGAGCGCTGTATTTGGTATTCCCATTTTATATGCATTTTTGAAGATCTTTGAGAAGTTCCAGACCAATTTCCTGTGGTACATCTGTCTATTTGTGTTTGTTGTTCAAATTCTCGCCATCACAATAATCCCAGTCTTTATAATGCCGTTATTTAACACCTTCACTCCGTTGGAAGATGGTGAACTTAAGACTTCTATCGAAAAGTTGGCTAAGAAGATCGGCTTCCCATTGGACAAGATCTTTGTTGTTGATGGTTCCAAGAGATCCTCTCATTCCAATGCTTACTTTACTGGTTTGCCCTTTACAAATAAAAGAATCGTTCTATTCGACACATTGGTTAGCGAAAGTTCTGTGGAAGAGATTACTGCTGTCCTGGCTCACGAGATCGGTCACTGGAAAAAGAACCACATTGTTAACATGCTCTTTGTCAGCCAATTCCATGTCTTTGCTATTTTTTCGTTATTCACAAGTGTTTATCGTAACGTGTCGTTCTACAAGACGTTCGGATTTAACGTTGGTATAAGTGACGCTTTGAACATTGTTGCTGGTCCAACAACAGTTTTCACTCCAGATTTTCCAATCATTATTGGGTTTATGTTGTTCAACGATTTACTAGCTCCTTCTGAATGCATAATGCAATTTGTTATGAGTTTGATCTCCAGGACCCATGAATACCAAGCCGATGCATTTGCCAAAACTCTGGGCTACACGCAAGAACTAGGTAGAGCTTTGATCAATCTACAAGTTAAGAATCTGTCAACGATGGATGTCGATCCTTTGTACTCAAGTTACCACTATTCTCACCCAACCTTGGCCGAAAGATTGACGGCACTTAAGTTCACTAACGAGAAAAAAAATGAGTGATTTCTGTATCTCCCTCCTTTCCATATAATATATTAATATTAATATTATCTTAGGTCGTACCAATTCGCTATATAATTTTACTAGAGATTTCATTCAATGCTTCAATTATGCGTAATTTTTTTTTTTTCATTGTTACTTCCTCGGTTGTTATTTCTATCACTGACAAAATAAGAACAATAAGCAGAGCGCAGTTCTGATATTAGACTCGTAGTTAAAACAGTGAAACATAAGCTTTACTCGTCTCCACTCTATCTGTCAATACTATCATCTAACCTTATGGAATTAATAAAATATAATGCCTAGTGCATATTGTAATATCTCACTATACGAACGTAATTGGAAATGAGTTTGCCACCGCTTGGGATGGAAAAGAAATCTTGAAGGGGCGATTCTTGTTAAGCTAATGAAAGCGTAGAATCTAATCATAGATGTATATATATATATATAATTGGAGTTACAATCAAGTTCCTGCTAATTGACTTAGGAAAGTATAGGAAAACGCTCCGGACTTCTGTTCTATAATTGGTTGGGAAATTCAGGAAAGGTTTATAGCCCTTCGATTTAGGATATTATAATAAGTGTTACAAGAAGGCATAACACCATGACTACTGATATGATGGAGGTTGACACCCCAGTAGAGACCAAATCTGTTGAAGACTCTAAAACTGAGATTAAATATGCTGAGGAGAAGACAATGGAGGAAATTGTGGAAACACTGAAAATAATTGCCAAGACCACCGCTAGTCTAGACCCTCGTTATGTTTGGAGAGCTTTGAAGGAGGTTAGTAAAATAAGAAAAAAACATTTGAAACAAGAGAACCTAGCTGTACTGGTGACAGTTCTATACCCAGAATCTTCCGGTTATAAGCAGAACTTGTTGAAATATATAAATGATAAACACAAAAGTAAAGTCACACATGAGGAAGAAATCAGGGCGAAGTACCCTGCGACATTCTATGAAGTTACTCCGGATGGAAAGTCACTGAATGTGTCTGCTGAGGTTAACTCTTTTGTTCATTTACTGATTCAGCTGTATCTCCTCGATGCTGGTAAGATCCAAGAACTGAACGATTTCAACGCAAAAATCATCATCCCCCAACTGTTATCATTTTATAATCACAGATCCTTAGATCTGATAAATGCTAAATTGTGGTTCTACATCGTTATGGCCAATGAGCGCTTGGAAAAGAGACAAGATAACGCCTATATGCGTAATGAAATGATCAAGTTTTTAAAAACTGCATCCTTGAAACATGACAACGAGACCAGAGCAATGCTGATTAGTTTGATTTTAAGAAACTTTTTGGCATCTGGCGAAGTTGAGGCAGCTTCAAATTTTGTAAATAAGGTCGATCCTTTAACACCGGACGTTTCCAGTCCCTTGGAAGCCAGGTTTTTCTTCTATTTGTCCAAGATTAATGCCATCCAATTAGACTATTCTACTGCAAATGAATACATTATTGCAGCCATCAGGAAGGCTCCACATACAAAGAACAGTTTAGGATTTCTACAACAAGCTAACAAGCTCTCATGTGTTATTCAATTACTCATGGGTGATATCCCTGAACTTTCGTTTTTCCATCAGGAAGGTATGGAGCACTCTTTAATTCCTTATTATCACATATCCAAGGCTGTTAAGTTAGGTGACCTGAAGAAATTTACCGCTACCATTACTAAATACAAACAACAACTAATAGACGATGACAACTATCAAATTTGTGTAAGATTGAGATCAAATGTCATCAAAACTGGTATCAGAATAATTTCATTAACATACAAAAAAATATCTCTGAAGGATATCTGCCTGAAGTTACATTTGGAATCGGAACAAACAGCTGAATACATGGTTTCAAGAGCCATTAGAGATGGTGTTATCGAGGCTAAAGTAAACCACGAGCAGGGCTACATAGAAACCTCTGAAGTTAACAACACATATGATACAAAGTCTCCTCAAAACGTATTTGATGAAAGAATTAGATTTGTCAACAAATTGCATGATGAAAGTGTGGTAGCAATGAGATATCCAGAGGACAAGAAGAACTGTTCTATAAAGAACAACGACGATGAAGAATTCATGGAGACTGAACTGTTAGATGATCTTTCTGATTTTTCTGATATCGACGATCTCGGATTTTTGTAAAAGAATGAATAATATCAGTATTGTAAACATATAAACTATTATTGATTCATAATCGCATTAAATAGGATTTCTGTATACTCTACACTGAAGAAGAGAAACACCTATTTATGTGCTTTCAGAATGGAGTAAAATATTGGAAGTATATCTATTATATAAATAATGCTCTTTTTACTAAGTGCACGCCACGGAGCAAAAAAATATCATACTGAAGTTCACGAAAAATAAAAAAGAAAGGTGTTGAAAATTGAGAGATATTCTCGAAATGACAATACTCAGAACTTGTTTATATTGTCAATAGAATCATCAAATATTAATCAAATACTAGAACATCGCTAGTACCGAACCCTTATCTCACAACATAGAGTAAAAAATTTGCAGTTATATCGAAGCAACAAGTCCAGGATTAGTACTGTCTTATTAAAAGTAAATGACGAAGCAGGATAAAGATGATCAAGAAGGCATTAGCTTAGCGCTTGACCCAAACCTAATAGCTTTACCCATTCTTCCGAATACTACATCACCGAATGTTGCAGGTGAGAATTCAAATAAAGAAAACAACAATGAAGGGACAGTTGTGAAAAGTAATGAAAAGGGTGAGGTGGGGCCATTGAGTCAGAAATCACTCATTGGCAATCCTTACGAGAGGTACGGCCAGATGAAATTGGATCAGCTCATTCCATTGATTACACAACAAAGAGGTCGAGGCGTCAAATTTGCTGATATCACTGAACAGATACTCCAAGAAGAAATCGCTGACGAGCAAAATAACGATGAGAACCAGTTAGATATGAAAACGGAAGATAATGGTGACGTTAGCAATATCAAGATGGATATTGATGAAGATAATCTGACGGAAATCAATGGAAATAATTCGAACGGAAATGACTACAGTGAAAATGGAAATGAAAGACCTGATGAAGGTGATGATAGCAAGCAAGATAATGTTATTGGATCCATGGATAGAATAGCGAATGAGATCCAACTAACTCAGGAGCAATTTAATAAGATGAGGAAAGGCATGCTTGAACATATTAACCTAGCAATGAATGAATCTTCCTTGGCAATGGAATTTGTTAGTTTGTTATTATCACCTGTGCGTGAATCAACCGCTGTTTCATCTATGTCTCCTTTTCTAAAAAAGACAGTAAGTCCTGGCTCTTTAAACAGTGACAAAGTACGCACAGTTGAAATGCCCTTACATGATAAAATATTACTCAAGGTTACTAGTAGAGGTTGGAAATTGCGTGCATTAAATCAGTCTAGGGCTCTTTTAAAAGAAAATTTTATAGAGATTTCCAACTCACTCAAGAAAGAGCATGACTTTTGGCATAAAATTTCCAATAATATTAGCAATAAGGATGTTTTATTTAAACTAAGAGACAGACAAACAAACAGAAGATCGTTAGGCCTAAAATTTGGGTATGAAGATTCTGGCTCTACCTATAGACATGACAATGGTACTGCCATTCTCAGGACCAATATTGACTCGGATAAATTGGAATTGATTCCAATCACAGCATCACGTACACCTGAAAGTTTTGGGAACAATCAGAAATTTATTAGAGTACGTCTGTATACAAAAATTGAATCAGAGGATGACTATATTTTAACTGGCGAAAGTAGTCTCGACAAACTTTTTATTAACCATGATGGTGAAAATGACTTGAAAAATGAAGACATAAGATTACAAATCTCAAAATTAAAATTTTTCATATTCGAACAGGAACTAATGCATCAATTAAAAAAGGAATGTGCCTACCTAATTTCATATGGTGTGACTGTTGAGAATGAGCATAAAATCGTTATAGAACTTCCGAACGAGAAGATCGAGATAGAATATCTAAGTCTAGATGATGATTCTGTAGTGAACCATGAACAGGATGCACCAAAAGCAAATGATAAAAGGGCAAATTTAATATTAGTTGTTCTAAGAATGCTACTTTTGGTAGTATACAAAAAGAATCTGAGACAGAAACTAGTGGGTGGTGCTAAGAAAAATGTTATTTCCACAGAAAGGGATATGTTATTAATCAGACCAATTTTAGGAAAAATGAGGCATTCTAACCACAGACTGTTGCTAAAAAAGATTATTAAAGATTGCGTTTTAGACGTGGTCAAGGGAAGTAGCATTGTTGAAGACAATTTTTCAGAATCTGGTGAAGAAAATGAACTAAATTTCCAAACAGTTCAGGATTCAAATATTATGAAACTAAATAAGGACATAAAGGCGTTTGATCACTTACTTAATGTGGGTAAAAAGGAATTCAAAATAGATCTAAAGGAGAATGGTACATTACAACTGATACTCTCATCTCCAAACTATTGTAACGCACATGTTTCAATAATTTACGACAACTCAAACAAGAATGCGAAGTTTAACACATCATCAACTGAGTTTAAGGAAGTGGAGGAATTTTTGCATTTCTTAATCTCGACCTATGTGATTAATGAGAATACATAATATTTATATATATATGCGTTTAGTTTTCAAAAAGTTAGCATGTGTTACATATATAAATTCACTTCGTTCACAATGTGAATAGCCCATTTATAATTCACGTTTTAAATAACCTCTAAGGGAAGAAGTTAACAAAAAAAAAACAACAAAAAATGAAAACAGATGCAGATGATAATATAAGTTATAATCTGAGCCGGAAGTCGATTCTTAATTTTTGGCTTTTGTAACTACCAGCTTTTTTTATTTTCAATAAGGGAAGTATCGCATTTTGAAAATGGGTTACACTTTGACAATTCTAGGATGTGGTGTTATGGGCCAGGCAGTGCTCTCAGCTATCTATAAGGCTTGCGAGGCTGAGAATGACGAGGCTAGGAAGTTGTATCCAGCCAAAATTATCACTTGTAATCATGATAAGAACAGTGCTCAGCAAGTCACAGAGCTGATTAGCACGTTCAATGAGTCTCCAAATGGCATTGAGGTTGAATCTACTTATGGTAAGAATGTCGATGCTGTTAAGCAATCTGATGTTATTATTCTTGGGACGAAGCCATTTTTGGCGGAGCAAGTCCTAGACGGTGTTAAGGATGTCATTAAGGGTAAATTGATTATCTCTTTGGCCGCGGGCTGGACCATTGGCCAGTTGCAAGTGTACACGCCATCGGTCTCTAGAGTAATGACCAACACGCCGGCGAAGTACGGGTACGGATGTGCTGTGGTGGCCCATTCTCCCGAGGTTACCGAAACCCAAAAGAGTCTGGTCAGTGAGTTAATTGGCCATGTCGGCAAATATGTCGAATTACCGGAGAAAAACATGGATGCCGCGACTGCGCTTGTTGGTTCTGGCCCTGCGTTTGTACTGCTCGTGTTGGAGTCTCTCATGGAAAGCGGTATCAAGATGGGCATTCCGCTTAAGGAGAGCACCGAGTGTGCTGTCAAAGTTCTTGAGGGCACGGCCAAGATGGTGGAGGAGAGTGGCATCCACCCCAGTGTTTTGAAGCACCAAGTCTGTACTCCAGGCGGCACAACCATTGCGGGTCTCTGTGTCATGGAAGACAAAGGTGTCAAATCCGGCATCATCCGAGGTGTCGAAGAAGCCGCAAGAGTAGCCAGCGAACTAGGAAAGAAGAAGTAGAGTCTTATAAAATATATATAATAAACTATATACTGGATATTAGTATATACAGATATAGATATATCTATATCTATATCTAATATAAGTATATATACATGTATATATTGACATATACTTGTACACGAGACACGTGAATATAATATTAGACGAAACACTTGCTACGTCAAACGTGATTTCGGACGAATGGGGGGGGGTTAGTAGAAATCCCTAACGGCGGCAATCAGCAGAGGGGGCAGAACACACAGCTAGTCATAATACTAAAAACAATAAAGTAAATGTGACATTGTAGTAATAACAAATACCAGTCTATATCTCTATGCCTCTGTATTGTACCGGACAAATGCGAGAGATGTTACCCGTTTCGGAGATTTTGACCAGGCCCAAAAAAGTAGTCACTGCTCGTTTTTGGAGAAAATGGACAATCGGAGTCGGTTTTGTACGGCCGTTTCTGAGAGTTGAAAATTATATTTTTTATATATTTTTCTTCTTGGGTCACGACCAGCGTGCGCACTGCATGACATGCATCACATCGCAATGTACAATCAGGCTTCGAAAGTATATAAGGGGAGATGAGACATCGACTGAACCTTTAGCAAGAGCAAGACTTCTTTCCACTTAAGAAACAACTGATTTATACAAAGTAAGAATGTCGCCTAAAGGAGAAGGTACTTTTGCACATGAAGAGTCATTACCCAAGTTGCCGTTACCGGAGCTGAAGAGCACTTTTGAGCAGCTGAAGTCTAGTCTGGAGCCGTTGTACTATGCTGACGGGTACTACCTGCATCCTCTGGACCCCGAGCAGATCCAGGCGTTGTCGTCGACTTTGAGCGATTTTGCTGAGAGCGATGTTGCGAAGAAGCTCCAGGAGAAATTGAAGGAGTTCAACGCTGCGAACAGTTGCTACCTGGACAAACTGCATCTAGATATCAATAACCAGACGTCTTCCAAGGAGGTCGCAGACGACGTCTTGCCCAGAAACCCATTTTTGATCATTGCAGATGACGCTGTGGTGGAGATCACGCAGGCGGAGAGGTCTGCGGTGCTTGTACACTCGGCGCTGAGGTTCATATCTGCGCTGAAAACTAACAAGCTGCCCACCGACGTGAATACCAAGACAGGGAAGTTCCTGTCTATGGAGCCGTATCTGAACCTGTTCGGGACGACGAGGTGTCCTATCTTTGAAGAAGGAGAGGTTGAAAACTTTGATCTGGATAAACCGTATACTGCCTCGGATTTGGATGGCGAAGAGTCTAGCGATGAGTTCGACGATGACTACAATTTTGAAAACGAGCATGAGGAGAACGAGTTAGCTAAAGAGAGGGCTAGCGAAGGTGCCATTAAACTCAATCCCGTTGAAGAAGAGGAAGAAGAGGATGAAGGTCCCGAACCCAGGAAGTTGGTACAAGAGACGCAAAAGAAGATCATGGGGTCCAGGAAAAAGAGACTGGAGAATAATAACCGTAACAGTTCTAACGAAGAGATAAACAACCGCACCGGCGACGATGACGAGGCAACAAAAGAATTTTTCATGCGCCACGGGATCACGGTGAAGAGACACACTGACTCTAGACATATCTTAGTTATCTCAAAGGGTCAATATTATAGCGTCGACGTTTTGGACGAGGAAAATAAAATCTTGTACAACAGCAACCAACTAACCTCTGTTTTCGATCATATACTAAATGACTCAGAGAAGGCTTATTCCTTTAAAAAATCTACTGCGTTGGGTAGTCTGACCTCCCACTCCTTCAAAAACTGGAAATACGCTAGAAAGAGGCTACAAAAGAGATATCCAAATGAGTTACGCCTAATCGATTCGGCACTTTTTGTTCTAGTTCTCGATGAATCGGCTGGCAACGGTGGTACTGCCGCTGAAGAAGAAGAAGCTGAGCTAAAACCGGGATCTGTGCAAGCAACATCCGAAACTTGTAAGAGATTATTTTACGGTACCAGCATCATCGACAATGGTGGTCATCAAATTGGGTCCTGTGTATCAAGATGGTACGATAAATTGCAACTGGTTGTTACCAAGGACGTTAAGGCAGCTGTTATCTGGGATTCTTTTACCTGTGATGGTTCTGTTGTCCTAAGATTCATTTCTGAAGCTTACACAGAATCCATTTTGAGATTAGCTAGGGCGGTCAACGCTGGTGATCCGAGATTTTCTCTATGGCCATCTGTGGTGGACGCAGTCTGCGATAAAGAAATAGCTAAGACAGCTGGTGAAATCAAATCTGGAGAAATTAGTCCAGAATTACTTGTGAATAAAATCGATTGGTCGTTTAGTAACATCTTGAACACCCATGTCCATTTATCGGAAACAAAACTGGCTGACTTGATCTCTAAACACAATATCGTGAGATCATCAGTGCCACTCGGGAGACGTTCAGCACAGAGAATAGGTATCAACCCAGATTCAATGGTACAGGTTGCACTACAAGTTGCATTCTATGCCTTATACGGAAAAATGGTTTATGGCTTTGAACCCATATCAACGAGAAGTTTCAAAAATTCTAGGTCATCCTTTATCAACATCCAAAATAAAGAGCTTTTAGAACTCTGTCAACTTTTCATTTCAACATCCATGGATGGCCTTGGTAAACTGGATAAATTCATCCAGACTTGCCAAAAACACACAGAGACTGTCCGGTTGACAAAACAAGGAAAGGGTTTTGAAAAACACTTCAGCGCTCTAAAATATATCTACAAATTCCACAGTATGTTTGGCATTGAATTATCCGAAAAGGATAAAGAAACCGCTGCTAATGTATTTGATAACGATGCAATTGCTCCATTCTCACAACCAGAATTAATTATTGCTAATTGTGGTAACTCAGCCACCACCACCTTCGGGATAACGCCCGCGGTACCACATGGATTTGGTATTGGTTATATTATAAAAGATGACCAATGTGATTTGACTGTTACTTCCCAATTCAGACAGGGGAGCAGACTGTTATTTATGATGAACTGGGTTTTAAATGAGGTACGTAATTACTGGAAACTTGCGAGAGCTACATCTCAAACTAAGACCGGTGTTAAGATTAGTCCTCTGGTTGACAGATTGTATGAATTAGACAATGCCATGAATGCTAAGAACCGTTCTTCCTCCAGTGTTAACCTGAACAGTGCGTACGGCTTGTTTGATTTAGATGCACATGTAGATAGCAGAAGTGTATCCAAATCACCATCTGTTAAGAATTTATCTGCCAAATTTGCTGAAATGACTCCAATGAACCCACTGATTTCAGCACATTCCAGTTTAGCGCTCTCGGTCCCAACTGAGTCGGAGAAGTTGAATACAGGCCACCAAATTCTTCAATTCCAACCAAAAATTCTCTCCGATGACGGTGATAATGATGACGGTGATGACGGCGAATTGATGATTTCTGCAACTGAGGCCAAGAAACGTAATGTGATTGATTCCAAGTTTGAAATTGACTTTGACAGGTCCCGTGTTGGTCGTAAAATTGTTACCTTTGACTAGCATACTACTTGCATAGGAAAATAATAAAAAATAGAAGAAACCTACGTGCTAGAATTTGTCCATGTACCATAATCTAAGATAAAATCAAACACGATATTTTACTATAATTTATTTTACTCCTCTCTTCTTATGTTCATAAATAACTTTCTATATTCCTATAACTTTTAAACAATACCATTTTGTAGCAAATTTGCCTATGCGGCTGCACTAGTGGGATTCATTTGGTTAATTATTTTTATATAATACAGGTTATTCAAGCATTGCATTGCATTGCATTGCATTGCATTATCAACACGAAATCGCGACAAACGAAAATACCGTCTGACACTTTCGTCGGAAGTCACTGAAAATTTTTTTTATTTTCAACTTTTTGATTCTCTCTGTAGGCGGCCGATGAGTGAAATAAGCAATTAAACAGGTTTCGTCGGGCACTAGTGCATTTTACGATTTAAGTATTACTTGTTGTAACTGTTATTTAATAACATTTGTTTAGTTTGCCTTTTCGTTTTTGTGTTTTATTTCCTTTTCAAATATAAGGAGGCTAGAAAAACCCCACAATTAAGAAGTAACCCTATGTCTGACCTACAGGAGCTAGAGCCAACGATTATTATTAATGGTGACCTTCCACCTGCTGAGGAGCATTACGAGGAAGAAGAACACGAAGAAGACGTTATTGAAGAGAAGCCAAAGAAGAAGGTAGCATTCACTGGGTTGGAAGATGGTGAATACGAGGAGGAGAAAAGGAAACGTGAATTCGAAGAAGGTGGTGGTCTGCCAGAGCAACCGGAAAACCCAGATTTTACCAAGTTGAATCCGCTTTCTGCTGAAATCATTAACAGACAAGCTACCGTAAATATTGGTACTATCGGCCACGTCGCACACGGTAAGTCTACTGTTGTCAGAGCTATCTCTGGTGTCCAGACTGTTCGTTTCAAAGATGAACTGGAGCGTAACATTACAATCAAGTTGGGTTATGCCAACGCTAAGATTTACAAGTGCCAAGAACCTACTTGCCCAGAACCAGACTGTTACAGATCATTCAAGTCTGACAAGGAAATCTCACCAAAATGTCAAAGACCAGGTTGTCCAGGTAGGTACAAGCTGGTTCGTCACGTTTCTTTCGTCGATTGTCCAGGTCACGATATCTTAATGAGTACTATGTTGTCAGGTGCTGCTGTTATGGATGCCGCGCTTCTTTTGATTGCCGGTAACGAATCTTGTCCTCAACCACAAACCTCTGAACATTTAGCAGCGATTGAAATTATGAAGCTGAAGCATGTTATTATTTTGCAAAATAAGGTTGATTTGATGCGTGAGGAGAGTGCATTGGAACACGAACAGTCTATCTTGAAGTTTATCAGAGGTACCATCGCAGACGGTGCTCCAATTGTTCCAATCTCAGCCCAACTGAAATACAATATCGACGCTGTTAATGAATTTATTGTGAAAACGATTCCAGTCCCACCAAGAGATTTCATGGTTTCTCCTCGTCTAATTGTCATTCGTTCTTTCGATGTTAACAAGCCAGGTGCTGAAATCGAGGACCTAAAGGGTGGTGTTGCCGGTGGTTCTATTCTAAATGGTGTTTTCAAACTGGGTGACGAAATTGAAATCAGACCTGGTATTGTTACCAAAGATGACAAGGGTAAAATCCAATGTAGGCCAATCTTCTCCAATATTGTTTCCCTATTTGCGGAACAAAATGACTTGAAATTCGCTGTTCCAGGTGGTCTGATTGGTGTTGGTACAAAAGTTGATCCAACTCTATGTAGAGCTGATCGTCTTGTCGGTCAAGTCGTTGGTGCTAAGGGCCACCTACCAAACATTTACACAGATATTGAAATTAATTACTTCCTACTACGTCGTTTGTTGGGTGTTAAGACAGAGAAACAAGCAAAGGTCAGAAAGCTGGTCGCTAACGAAGTTCTTATGGTTAATATCGGATCTACTGCCACTGGTGCCCGTGTTGTTGCTGTCAAGGCTGATATGGCTAGGTTACAATTGACATCCCCAGCCTGTACAGAGGTCAACGAGAAGATTGCTTTGTCTAGACGTATTGACAAGCACTGGCGTCTAATTGGTTGGGCTACTATTAAGAAGGGTACTACCTTGGAACCAGTTGTTTAATCAATCTTCTTATTCTTTAATTCATCAGAAAACCCAAGTTTCTTGCTAGTCCACTATTTAAGCAATGCAACTTCCATCTCAATGTATACTCAAATTAATGTAATTAAATATATTTTCGCATTTTAGTTATTTTCAGAATGTCCACGGCCAACATGTTTAAATCTTTTATAAAATGGAAACATTTACTCCTATGTTACAAGAAAGTATTGTTAGAATACAACAGTCAATCTGGCCAATCGTAATTGTTACCACGGAGGACACCATTATAATGACATGAGATACAGATTATTCCTATTATATGTATACATACGTGAATGTTCAGTAAATATTATAAATCATTAGTAAAGGTCTGCAATATCCTTAGATTTTCCTTCATTTTGAGAGGAGATATTTTGGTCTGCATTGTCCCTATTGCTATTCTTAGAACTGTCGAGAACGTCCTTTACGTTACATTGGGCCAAGTCAATGTTTTTATTATTTCCACTAGTAGCGTCGGTATTATTCATTTGGCTAAAGGGTTTGTTTGGGAGGCTACTATGGCCTTGATATTTTGACCTCGGATTCCAGTTATTGTGATGATTCGTTTTGTTTCGGTAACGATTTAAAGTATTTTTTGTGCCCTTTTCATCATCAAACTGATCTGGTCTTTGAAACTCGCTTCGCTGATTATTATAACGACTATTTTGCCTTCCATAATCTCTAGCTGATCGGTTGTCATTACCATGCTGGGGGAAAGATCGTTCATTTGCAGGTACGTTTTGATTAGGATCGCTTGTCGAAATAACCAGCCGATTTTTATTAAACGGGCCTTGTCTTTGATCATTATATCTGCTGTTGGTCTTAGGTCCGGTAGGTAAGTTTGGTGCGGGGTTATACCTACTGGACTTTGTCCTGCTATTACCACCTGTTACCTCTCGTACCTTTTGTCTTTTGTTATTGTCCATTAAATCATTTTGCATTTTACTATCTCGTATCCCAGGCATCTCTCTTTTCCTATTCCCTGTATTGAACTTTGCAGGAGATACATCATCCTCATTCATATGCCCCTGTGGTGCAGTTGGTGCCTTTTGAGACATTGCTTGATGCATTTCCTCCTTGTATCTTTTAATGTCAGCTTCATGACTCTCTTCGCATGGTAAAACCAATTTCTCAGCAGGTATTGGCTCTTCCTTGAAGAAAGGATGACCTAATGCAGATATAGCTGTGAAACGCTTATATGGATCAAGAGCTAACAGGCCTTTTAAGAGATCTAATCCTGACTGGGTCAGATATTTACCAAATCTTTCATCGATAGTTGGTTTATAGTCAGTTTTGGTTAGTTCAGCACCTGGTAAATATCTAGCCATCCTCCATTGTTCATCATCTGGTGTACCCATTAATTTAAAGATGACATGTCCTTGATCTATATCAGTTTTACCTTGTAAAATAGGTTTCTTTTCAAAGAATTCAGCAAAGACACATCCAACACCCCACATATCCACTGCGGTGGTATAGTATTTATCCCCAAGAACCAGTTCTGGAGCTCTATACCATCTGGTTACCACAACTGATGTGTATTTTGCACCTGTTCCGGCTCCACCAGGAAATTTAAAGTTAGGTGGACAGCCGTAATATTGTCTTGCTAGTCCGAAATCGGCCAATTTGATAATACCCATATGATCGATAAGTAAATTTGCTGTTTTGATATCCCTATGCATGAATTTAGAGCAGTGAATAAAATTTACACCTTCTAAAATCTGTCTCATGATATTCTTAATATCTGGCATTTCTAGACTAATTCTGGGATTATGCAGTACACCCGACAGGTCAGCCACCATGTATGGAAGTATCATATAAAAATACTTTTCAACTGGAGGTTGGGTACCATTGTTACGTGGCGTTGTGGACTGCGAATGGTCTTTATTGAGAGATTCAGGTGGATAGTCGTATACCATTTCCAACAGTTTCACAATATTCTTATGATTTAATCTTTTTAAAATAGTGATCTCTCTTTGAGCAGTAATTGGAAACAAATCCTTTTCTTGGGAAACAATTATTCTCTTCATTGCAACTTTGCGCTGAGTTTCTAAATGTATACCTTTATAGACTTCACCAAATGTACCTTGTCCCAATTTTTCCTCCTCTCTATAATGTCCCTGAAATTTAGTACATCCATATACTTTTTCTTCAGGTCGAGCCCTCAGTTCTATGTATGTCTCACCTGTCTTATCATCTACTTGGACTGTCGGTAATGTTTTAACTTTACCAATCCTGTATTTGGATTCTGATCTTTTTGGAAGAGTATATGCTTCCTGTGACATCCTAATCTTCCTTTCAATTTACTTCAAAGTTACCTTACAATATAACCAGACTAATCAGCGATTCCACAGTGTATATTTTCGTACTTAACTTTGAAGTACCGGTAGAAAAAACAATAACAACAAATGAAACTTTCTTAATGTCTTTTTTTTCGCGATAAAATGAATAAAGCTAGATCAGCTGGTAATGAATCTATTGTCGGTTATTGTTGTTATAAAGACACAACCCAATTTATTAACTATTAAATGATTTCGTTTATGCTTGCTGATCGTCCATCACAAACCGTAAGACAGGGAAGAATAAGTGATCTAAGCATTAAAAAAATAAATAAAAACGTCCATAGTGATATAGCATCAAATGAATACTCTTTACTACCTGTTTGCGTGATTCCGTTATTATCTATTTGAAGTCGTATCATAATTATAGTCATAATTTACTGGTTATTCCATCCGTTTGGCAATTTAATCTCAAGAATTAAGCCTAAGTAAAAATGTCTCGTTAGTTTTACAGCTGTGTCCATTGGAAGAACATCGATGTTCTTGGGATGGTTCTTCGCAGTTCATGCAACGTCAATTGTATTTGATATACCCTTAAATCATATGGTAGTGCGTTACCTTGCAGCTGATAATTACTGGCATAGAAGACTGCCATCGCCGAGTCTCTCAAACCCACATCTGACTTTTCCGCAAGGAAACCCAATGAGAGTAACGATTCCCACACATTCTTAATGTCTCTCTTTGGCCATAATTTTATCGCCGAGTCAAATGTTACAGTGTTGTGTTTTACTTTGGATGGTGATCGCGTCATTGTTGGAATTTTTGCATTCAAGGCTTTCACTATAGACTCATATTCTGCGTATGTTAAGTTAAAGTTACAAGTTTCGTCCCTAGTTTTCAGCGCAACTCTACAAGAAGAAATTAGAATTGCAAGCTCAAGGTCTGATAAAGAAAGCGTTCGTCTATTTAAACTACTCTCTAGCTGATTATTGTTGTAATCATGTGCGTCATTGCAATTTATGAGAGCTTCTTGTAAATTTTCCATGTTCATGGAACTGGCAATTATTGGAATCAAGGAGTTCCGAAGTAACGGAATTGACCGAAAATTCTCATCATTGGAGATGATGATTTTTGTTAGTTCAGAGTCTTGATTGTTTATCAATGACTCAACTGTTTCATTCCATTGTTGAGCGTATTTTAGTCCATTATTGGCTATTAATAATAAACCTTTCACGTTTTCGACAAATTCTTCCCTAGATGCTATCTGTGGCAGATATATGACTCTTTGAGAAAAACGACTTCTAACCCTCTTTTCGAGGAATTCAAGGATATTCAATTTCGTTGTGCATCCGAAAATACACACGGGTACTCTGGCATGTTCCACCATGTCAAATAAATTATACAGTAACGTCTGTCTAACAGGTCCCGCAAAGGAATCAATTTCGTCAAAAATAAATAAAACAGTGATATTGGAGCCACTACTTTTATTACCTCCATCATTGATATCATTTCTATTCGACGCAACATCCAAAAGGTGTAAAACTTTTTCGAACACCTCTGTCAATGAACCATCACTAATATCTTCAACAATCGAATCGCTAAAGTCCAAGTCTGCTTTCTTCTCACTGTCTCTCTGTAAACTGTTCAATTGCTGTTCTAATTGAATTGCTATGCTATTAATAGCCGTCAGTTCTGAATGTATTAGACCATTCAAACGAATTGTAATAAATTGGTCCTTAAAATCCCTAGAAATCTTCGAAATTACATGCTCTACTAAAAAGGTTTTAAACCCTTCTCTTTGCCCTACAATGATGGCCGAATGACTCTCTTTCTGTACAACAGCCTGCTTCGTGATTCTATCAATCTCCTGCTCAGTTTCTAAAAGATAAGGAAGCACGATATTATCTTCTACAGGTAATGTAAAATGAAGTTGTCTTAAAAGATATCTCTTCAACTTAACGAAATCGTTATCAACAGCAGCAGTACCACCCGCTTTTTGCGGTACAGTCACCTTTCTCTTCTTTAACACTTTCTGTAGTTCAATTACCTCATTTTCCAAACTATCCACGTCTTTGATTGGAAGTAACTCTACAGTTTTAATTTCAGCTTTAACGCTTTCTTGTTGATCTGGGGCCATATTTTCTTCTTACTTTATATATTCGACAGTCATTAACAGAATTCAGAATTTCATGCTATTATAAGTGTATATATGAGTTAATCGAAAGTTTTAATACCTTTCATAAGATGATGTGCATAAAAGCTTAAGCAAAGCCTTTGAACTATTGTATCTTCCACTTTGTAGATCATCCGGTCCAACAAAATCAGAAATGGTAGGTCACCATTACCCGACGAACACTTTTTTTGATAGATTATTACATTTATATTGAATTCCTATTTTACAATTAAAAAGATATAAAAATGATACATAAAATTTAATAACATTAATGAAATAAAAAGTAAATTTCCCGTTATTGTGAATCCCCTTGTTTGATATTTTTCTTCGCTTCTTTGCTTTTAATCTCATATATATAGGTACTTTTGTGGTGTTATGTTTTGTCCTATGCCATACTCGCAAAAGATCTTCTGAAGTTTGTTTTCTTAGTTTATTCTAGCCTCTCTAGTCTCACTTCACTTTTTGATTCTAAATTGCCCTATAGTTTGGTATACTTTTAGTTTTCTTTTTATCGATAAAGCACTTAATTGTCAGCATTCATTTTTTTATGCTTGTAATAAATCAGAGTCTATCAGTTCATTAATATATGATGTAGTTTCTTTCCTCAGCTTCTAGAAACAGACAAATAAGATCAGAATAACAATTAAAAACAAAAAAAAAAATTATTGTGCACTTGGAATTTGTAATTGAAATAAATTAAGAAGTGTGGCTTTTTTGGAAAGTGTAAGATTATAATAAGGCCCATAGCAAATGTTAATACAACAGGAGAGTAAACAAAACAGGAGAATATATTTTGTATTATTCTGTTAACAGAATTTCTTGGATGAGTGTTGTTTTTTTTAATTTATTCTAAGGAAGCAAATAGAAAACTTCTTAAAAAGATAATAAAGAACTGGAAAGGGTTCCTTATCCTAATTATTTCTTACCGACAACTTCCCATTCACCATCTTCGTCATTAATGTTTAGTTGACCTGTTGCTTTAGCCAAGTCATCAACCTTCTTTTCAGAGGAAGGTTCAGTTGCCACAACAGTAGACTCCTCTTCGTCATCGTCTTCAGTGCTCAAGACATCGAAAGTAGACTTTTTGATCTTTGGTTGTTCTTCAGTTGCTTTCGATGGAGTAGACTGAGCACCCTTCTTAGCTCCAGCTTGTGTACCTTGCTTGAATTGCGTACCTCTGGCAGTACCCCAATCCAATTCTGGCTCTTGTTTCCTAGGTTTACGTTCCTTGGTGGACGCATGGAAACCAGAACCCCTGGCAGCGCCCCAGTCCAAATCTGGTTCCTCTCTTCTTGGAGCCCTTTCTTTAGATGGCTGGAAACCGGAGCCTCTGGCAGCACCCCAATCAAGGTTTGGTTCTTCTCTTCTTGGCTCTCTCTCTCTCGTTGCTTGGAAGCCTGAACCTCTGGCAGTACCCCAGTCCAAATCTGGTTCTTCTCTTCTTGGAGCCCTTTCTTTAGATGGCTGGAAACCGGAGCCTCTAGCAGCACCCCAATCAAGATTTGGTTCTTCTCTTCTTGGCCCTCTCTCCCTTGATGGTTGGAAACCGGAGCCTCTAGCGGCACCCCAGTCCAGGTCTGGTTCATCTCTGGATGCTTGGAAACCAGAGCCTCTGGCAGACCCCCAGTCAAAATCGTCACCACCAGATCTGAAACCTTCTCTCCTTGGCGCGGCGACAGAGACGTAGACAGTACGTTCGTTCAACTTCGTGGCATTGAAGGTCAGGGCCTTCACCAAGTCATCGCGCTCCTTCAATGTAATGAACGCAATACCCTTCAACCGGGTAGGATCTTTGGCACTAGTAGGCAAACTGACTTCTTCAACGGCACCTTCTTTTCCCAAACCGTCTTCAACCCAAGCTTGAACACCTTCTGGCGAGATATCCCACGGGATGTTGTTGATAATAGCCCTGTATGGAGGCGCGTTTGGAACAGGGTACTCTTCTCTCTCAAAACTCCTACCGCCACCACCTAGAGCTGGGTCCAGTCTGGATCTGCCACCCATACCGCCCATGCCACCAGACTTCTTCGCGATGTCTTCCAACGGGATGGTGTTGGCATTAGTGTTCTCAATTGGAATGTTGATCTTGTTCAGATCAACCTCGTCCTCCGCCCACGAACTACCAAAGGTATCGTCGTTCAGGAACGCGCTCAAATCCATCTTAACAGCCTTCTTTGGTGGAGCCATTTTTTAATAAAGTATTTTTTATTTTTCTTTTTTCCTTGCCTACGGTTTTGACCCTTTTAAAATAAAAAAAAAGGGATCTGTTACTTCAAAATAAAAAGGTCTTTTCAAAAGATTAAAATAGACTCTTAAAAGTGCTTTGATCTCAATGCTAACCCCTACTAAAACGATTCCAGCTTTAGTAAGCTTTCAGCTAATAACCATTTTTTTTATTTCAGAAAGAAGTTTTTCACTCATCGCATTAAAAAAATTTTTTTTTCATGAAATTTTTCAAAATATTTCAAGGCGGGTTACTTGATTTAATAGGCGATGCCCAATATAATACTGTGATGTTGATGTGACATTGATATACAAGAATATAGGAACATTGTTCTATCAAGTTTAGTATACATGTTTTGAAAGACCGGATGGAGTTCAGACCTTATTCTTGCTTTCTGTTGCTACAACGGTGAGGGGAGGAGGTGCCGCTCAATCAAAACCTGGTGATTGCCTTGACTTTACGGTTTTAGAGAACATTAAACTACAATTGTGATGTAAATACTAATAAAAAGCATTGATAACTATGTTTGCAGTGAATCGACCACTATTTCGTCAAAACCGGCATGTCGTGATGACTATGTGTCATCCGATACGACTAGTTGCTAATTAGCAGTGTATGGTATACCATACACTGGTGTGTTACTGCTTTATATATGTAAGACATAATATATATATGTGTGTTTATCTGTGTGTGTGTGTGTGTGTGTGTGTGTGTGTTTGTGAGTGCACTCACAAACACACACACACAATGTAACTGGTGGTGTTATTTTTCACATTACATCAATAATAATATCACCGTTCACTGAAGCTTTTTTCCATTACTCAGCAAAGTAATACGACTATGCCTTTATATGAACATCTTCTTCTCTTCTGAGAGATGGCGATGTTTTCTTTGTTGGGCTTTCTCTCTTTCCTTTTTCGTTGATGTGTTGTCACTTTTCTGGCTTGGTGATTATGTATTTTTTTCTTGCATTGGCGATATTTATTTTGGGCTTGTTCTAATCATGATTCAACACTTGCACATAGATGGATTTACACTGCCATCTATACATGTATATATATATATATATACGTGTGGGGTCAGAGGAGATGTACACTTGCTCAGGCCCTTCTTCCTCTTAATCCTTCACTCCCCCGCCTTGGTTTTATATACAAATTACATACCTTTGGAGATGGAGAAGAAAGCTCGTAGCGATACCGTGACTGTTGACAAGCTGCCACTGTGGTATCAGCGCTATGCCAACACGCGGATACGTGCGGGTTATTACTACGTTGCGAATAACTCATATATATCGTGTGTCGGCAAGCTGACGCATTTCAATAACGACACCGTGTCGTTGTATATGAATGGTGGCTGCGCCGCGATATCACTGTTCAAGCTGATTTTCTACACGGATATGACCCTGGTGCCTCAGAACCCCTCTACCACGATGACGGACTACATCGTTATAAACCTGTTCCTCATGGCCACGACGATGTACTTCAGCACCATGGCGTTCGGCCAGTTGCTCAAGGGCCGTTCTGAGTACCAGTGCAAGATGTGGAACCAGGTGAAGCAGCTGGCGCTGGTGGTGCTGGTCTCGTGCTCGATCGTGACACTGATGTACTATGCCTTCTTTGACCACGTGTTTCTGTTTAAGCTCTTTGTGATATGGACGTTAATGTGGATGTCGATAGCCTGCATCGTTATCATCGACGACCAGTACAGACGTGTGCAGAAACTAGCCTGCGTCACCATATCGGGTATTCTAAGTATAAGTCTACCTATCGCAGTGTCCATTGTAAAGTTCGGTCTATTTGACAGCTACAAGAAGCAAAGGGTGCCATTCCAGTACCTGACGTGGGAGGTAACGCTGTACTCGCTATCGGCGCTGTTACAGTTGACGAGGCTGCCTGAACTAACGCTATCCACCTTGGGGGGCTCATTCTGGTTTATAGATTACTTTGGCAACTCAGATCAACTGTCACAATTCGTCACCGTGCTGGCTACAGTGGTGCATTTCAAGACAATTATCTTTGCCTACACAATAGTACACCAGAACCCACCTGTAATGTTTTATAAAGAGTAAATAAATTGCTCACAACGATGGGTTCTTTTTTTTGCAAATATTTCCTCTATAGACTATAAGATTGAATGACAAATTATTTAATACAAAGGATTATTTTACTTAATTGATCTCTTTATATTTCCTGAAGTTTCCCTTTTATCGAAGAAAAAATAAAAATTATTCTGTACTTATATTAGATATAGAGACTAGCGATTGAGTTTAGAGAGAAATAATACCAGTTTACGGGGGGTGGAAATGAGTTCGAAGAGAGATATTCAGATATCTAAAGCCCTATCATATTTACTAAGGCATGGCGCTGTGAAAGAGAACTTGCCGATAGATACTGATGGATACGTGGATGTGTCAAAATTGTTGAGTCACCAGCGACTGAAATCGCATAGATGTACACTAGAGGATCTGCATAGGGTCGTTGATGAAAATGCTAAAGGAAGGTACCACATGAAAACAGGGGGCCCTGATGGTCTGACTGAATACGTTTGCGCAGTACAAGGGCACTCCATTAAGACTATTCAACCAAACGAAGAACTGCTACAAAATGTGGATGACGTGAGCAAACTGCCGACTAATTTGATACATGGTACCTCTGTGAGAAATGCAATTCAGATTGTTGAGTCTGGCTGCATTAAGAAGGTAAACAGGAACCATGTCCATTTATCGATTGGTGTTACAGAACGGGATAGGCAAGTGATTAGTGGCATGCGAAAATCCAGTACGGTCCATATCTATCTCCATACAAACTCGGAGCTCTTGTCTAAGATCAACTTGTATAAATCGCTCAACTCAGTCTACCTAACACCAGATGACATAGATATTTCATTGTTCAAAACGATAAGGATCAAAAATAAGGATGAAGTTACTGCGGAAAAGGATGCATTGGTCAACCTATTAAAGGCCAAAGCGATTGACTTTGAATTTATATAGTAAAGATTTCCATCATAAATCATATATTTTACGTACAGTACATTTTATTTCCAAGTTGCATATTTTTTTCATGCGAGCTGATTTTAAATGTTATTATTATTAGTAGTAATATAGTGCTATCTGAATGTGAATGGTTCTTTAAATAGAAATTCCAACCTAACATAGAATGGACAACAATAAATTAATTTACTTCAAGATAGTTCAATAATGCTATCGTTGCGAGTGTACCCGTTAACAGATTGGTTTATGTAGGGAAAAAAGTGAACCTGCGCACACTAAATATAAAAACCATTGTTGTATATATTGTTAATTTTTTTTTATTGAAAAATAAGTATTGACCTAATCGTTAAAGCTTCAACGTAATAGTGAGACTCGAATTTTCCGGGGGAAGTGGGCAAGGTTATTAGATATTGGAATATAAATATCACAAAGAGTTGTGGTTCGATTTTAAAAATTGTTCAGGAACCATTCATTTAATCAAAAGGGTGGTTTTTTAAAAAAAAATCTTATTCCTCAATGATTTCCTGGGTTGGTTGGTGTTTGGATTTCTTCAAAATAGTTACTTGTCTTTTACGCTTCTTAGCGATTTCTTCTGATGCCTTTACATTAAAGCCGTCTTGTAAGATGGTTTGGACTTCTTCCAATTCCAGCCCTGATAGTTCTGGATAACAGTAGTAACAGAACACTATCGACACGGCACATAAACCTGCAAAGAATGCAAACGTACCCGTTGGTGTGATATTACGCAGCATAGTCAGGAAAGTGGCAGCGATAACTAGGGAACCGGCCCAGTTAGTGGCAGTGGAAAATGCAGTACCAACACCTCTAACATTTTGTGGGAACAGTTCAGATTGCTGCCATGGAACGGTACCGATACCCAGGGCGTAGAAGGATGCAAATACAATGATGAACACAATAATTACGATACCCCATGAGGAGTAACCACTGTGGGTGACCACCGCATCGTTACCTTCGAATCTGATACCGATGAAATGGAAGGCGATAGAACACATCACTAAGCCAGCTGTCATACCTGGCAAACCGATCAGCAGGATATTTCTTCTACCAATTTTATCTATGCAGAAAAATGCAACCAGTGTGAATACGAAATTCGTACCTGAAACGATAATGGAAACCGCGGAGGAGTTTTTGAAACCGATCGATTCAAAAATGGTACCAGAGAAATACAATAGGGAGTTCCAACCTGTGAATTGTTGGATACCTTGCAATGCGCAGGCGATAATCAGAGCTCTGAGGTTGGAAGGTCTTCTGTGAAGTTCTTTTACTGCGTTCCAAGTTCTTTGGGTATGGTTTTTACCAGGGATGGAGTGGTTCAATGACTTCAGTTCTTCAACCTTTCTCTCGATCAGTTCTTCAGGAGCGTTAGAGTAACTTCTTCTGAGGACGCTCTTGGCCTTTTCGTACTGACCCTTCATCACGTAGTATCTTGGGGTATCCGGTAGGAAGATGAAGAAGACGAACTGCAACACAGTGGGGATTAGGGACAGTCCGACCAGGACCCTCCAGCCGTTGTGGACATGGTGTAGACCCGCACCGCAGCCATAGGCCACTAATTGGCCACCCGTCAGCCACAGCGAGTTGATGACTGTCAGTCTGCCTCTGATCATCTTTGGGGCGATTTCGCTGATGTACAGGGGGGCAATCAAGGAGCCGATTCCGACGCCGAAACCCATGATGAATCTGCCCGCGGTCATCTGCCAGAACTTGTGTGCCGTCACTTGTAAGATTGCGCCTACTAAGAACATGATATTCGAGAACATCAGACAGGGTTTCCTTCCGAGGATGTCGACGGAGAACCCTGCGATCAATGCGAATATCAGCGCGCCGAGCGAGGTGGCCGAAGTGATGAACTCTTTGTTACCGTAGGTCAGCTCCTTGCCGTCCAGGTCGGTTCCGATGGAGATCAGCGCCGAGGATATGTAACCTGTGTCGTAGCCGAACAAGAACCCCGAGAGCGACGCGACGAACGTCAGCATGATGATGAAAGGCGACACGCCCTGGTTGAAAGTGATGATAACGGAGGTGTCGTCCTCGTCGTTCACTGGTTTGATCACGACACGGTCGCCTCCTCCGTTCCCATCCTGGCCTTGTTTGCGTCTATTGCTCTCCTCTTCCTCCCCCTCGTCACTGTACTCTCGCTCCTGGACCTCCTCTTCTCCTTCCGCGACCCTCTTGGACGAATGCCGGTTCACTTGCCTCACGTTCATGGCGCTGTCGATAGAGTTCAGCTCTACCTTCTCCTGTTCCGCGCTTGCCATAATGGTGCTTTGTTTCTGATCTTCTTTACTTGTTTCCTTATATGTTAATTGGCAGTTGTTGTTAAAAAGTGCAAAAATTTTTCGGTAAAGAAAAAACAAAACGAATTATTCACAGAGGGATGTCAAGACTTCTTTAAGCTTACACGCGCTGAACTCTCTTACTTGCTCATAAGAGTTCCTCAAATAGAGCCCTTTTTTCCTTCTACTATATTTCAGTTATATACGTTTGTTTCCTACATATGTGAACATGTGAACATGTTCACATGTGAAAAAGCAAGATATACATAGGCAATACACATTGCAATCCATCAAGAAGGTCAATTGACATGACCTTGTCAATTGTTGTAATGTTGTATTGCTGTATTATTATTATGTAACGTTGTAATATAATGTTGTATTGTATTGTTATATGCATAAAACCAGCCTCCCACGGTTGGCTCGTTCGGAAAAACCGTGTTGACGAGATGGAAAAAAAATTTTTTACTTGAAAGTTGTTCCGGCAGAAGAAGGAGAGAAAGAGAGAGGACCCTGGGGCCCATCTCACCGGAGCATCTGTCATTATATCCGATGCCGCTACCCGGCTTGTTGAGGCCCCGCGGGGGGAGGAATTTCCAATTTCCAATTTTTATTTATTTTTTCACATGCAGCCGCTGCCGAATCTGAAATTTTTCACATGCGGCGGGGGGGGGTAGAGCGTTATCGACGACAATGTCGAGTGACTGTTTCGTATCTGACGATGTCGTGTTTGATGATACCGTACAGTGCGATAATGTTTCTATATTTTTTTTTATATTAATATAAATATATTTATTTTTTACATTCCCGTCTTTATATAATATTTGCTTAATATTTTACTACTTGGGCGGCTAAATTGAGACAACACGGCGATGACCAGGTATTTGAGGGCGGCAAAGAAAATGGGCAAAACTGTGAAGCGGCTGGAGGTGAAAGAGTACATGAACGAGTACGAGATCGTTCTCGGCTCGCGGGACGTGGATATCACGCTGTTTCGCGACGCGTACAACGGGACCGTGTCCAGCTACAGCAAGTACATGAAGTGCGAGTCCGTCGACGACACCTCCGATACCACGCTGGTCTCAGAGGCGCCTGTGGCGCCTCTGAGCCAGCACCACCACAAAAGGATCTGCCTCGTGCCGGGGATCCTCTCCATTGCCCCGCGCGCGAAAGTGGAACAGTACCTGAGCTACTTCACGGCTATTTTGTACAAGTACAAAGTGATCTACCCCAAGGTGTTTGTGAACTGGAGACAACTGGTCAACAGCTACGTGCTGTACCAGTGTACCGTGCTGTACAGAGGCTGGAGCAACTTCGCCAAGAAGAGTCTGGGCCCCGACACAGGGAAGATCTGTGAGCAGATCCTGCAGCGCCACCTCCTGTTCGTCAGTTCCCACACCCATTCCATAGAGTCGCTCACCAAAGAGTTGAAACTGTGTCTCTGTAACCGGTTCGTCAAGTCAGAATCCAGTGCGGAACTGGGCACGTCGCTGGTCAACTACGCCGTCTGGTTCGACCTGCAAAACGGCGTCTTGCTATTTATGAACGGCGAACTGTCTCCCGTAATCGAAGATAAGGACATGACGGTATGCTCAACTTACGGTGTCTGCATTGGCCACGAAGATCCTGAAAGGATCGTTAAGAAATTGCTGCTGTTCTGTAACTTGGCGCTTATAGAGTACTTCACTTCGTATCATGATATGTAGCCCATTTTAAAAAAATATAAAAAAAATAATTAACAGTGCTTCCAATCGGATTTGAACCGATGATCTCCACATTACTAGTGTGGCGCCTTACCAACTTGGCCATAGAAGCTACTATTTTTTCTGTTGGTTTTTTTTTATCCAGCACCAATTCCAGTACAAGGCAGCCGCTGACATGGTTGATGAATGCGAACCAATTGCATAAGATAAGATACAATTTCGAAATACTGAAGGAATCGTACGAACCTTGGGAGGAAACTCTAGGAAAAGTCCTAGATCTTCCAATATAAACCCTAATTGATCTTACTGTGTTCTTTCTTCTGAAAGCTAGAATGTGATGCAGAAGGAGTTGGACGTTCTGTTATACCCAAGGGTTGCCAGTTCAGTACGAAACCCATAGTCACCAGACGTACCTACATTTTAGCTAGTAGTAAAAAAGAAAAATAAATAAATAATAAAACTCTATTATCGTAATATTAAATATATTGTGTCTACTAGCCCTTATATTAGCGAGGAGCAGTTTGCGGTTCGTCCATACGTTGGTTTAGAACCTTGAGTGCAAGCTCGCGTCTTCTATTGCCAGCTTCGAGGTCATCTATTGCCTCATCTGCTGTCTTCGCACCTCTACTGACAGCCACTTTGTTACCCTTGTCAATATCTTCGGCCTCAAACGGCTTAATAATTTTTAATCTTTGACAAAAAACCTTGTAACAACCATCGAATACAGGCTTCAACACAGGCTTCATAAAATCAGGGAAGAAGTAGATCAGTTGGAAGGTATCTGAGGCGTCGCCGACCATATGGTCCGTTGTAACGGCAGAGTTACTTGTTATTGGCAATCTCTGGAAGAACCTTAAATAAATCCATGTGACGAAGAACGTCACCCAGATAGAAATTAGATGGGATAAATGGTGAAACCATATTATTTGTGTCAGGGTCATTATAAACATGACAAAAATAGGAAGAAGTTTGAACCGGAAGTTTTTGCTAATAATCTCAGGGTGTTTAATATTGACAATGGTAGTCTCCGGTAGCAGTTGCCTGTATATTATGGGAAACCCTATCAAAATGGTGTAATTTCCATCTAATGGAACGTCTAACCTCAAACTTGTGAAAACAAGAGAAAGGAGGTACGTTACCAGAAGAATAAAACAATTCGTGATCGAGCCAAGGCCCAGGATAAAAATGAATAATTCCTTTGTTTTCCCCCAATTTTTCTCGATGAAAGAGCCACCCATCACCAGGTTTAATAAATTGATAACGAATCTCCATAGCTCCACATCAACTAAATTTGATAACACTATTGAAAAGGGGTATTCTAAAACCTTTGAAGGTATTAGTTCTAGGGAGGGAACCACTAGGAACTGAATCTCACCCTCATTACCTATCTTTTCTGAGTATACCTTCCTCAATAGATAAAGAACCGCAGTTAATGTCACATATACTGTTGCAAGGATTTTTGTAGCCTTGGGCACAGCCCCAGCATAAACGCCAGAATCCGGGAAATTGATATCAAAAAACCTATTGCTATATTTCATTCTGATATAATACTTCTTATATATTTCAACTGAACAATCCTTGCGACCCCGGCTTCCTCCCCTTTTTTTTTTTTTTTCTGGGTTTATCTTCAGTAACAATGATAAAAAAGACCAAAAACAAAAAACAACAACTAAACCCTTACAACGGAAATTGATTGGTTTGGATACCTATTAAAACGACTATTTCGATGATTAGTTTAGATTTGTGACAGTTACACTTCAACCTTGATCGGTTTAGTTTTTATTTAATGTTTTTTTGTTTTTTTTTCAGTCGCGGCTTGGAGCTTCTCCGGATAATTTTAAACTTTCTTGTTTTTGACTACAATAATTTAAGATGTAATACACTAAAATCGATATGTTTCAAAGGTTAAGGTAAAACAGGATAAACATAATGGAACAGCTAAAAGAAATAGAGAAACGAGATTGCACCCAGAAAAAAGCCCCTAAACGTGTTGCTAAGAAAGCCAAAATCAACAAGCTAAGTGAGGGACAAGTACGTTTAAACCATGTGGTTTCAGAACAAAAGCGTCGAGAGCTGATTAGAGCGATATACGATGAGCTAGTAGAGATTGTACCGGACTTGCAACCTAAAGAAAACCGTTCTGAAATGGTAATATACACAAAGACTGCCTACTATCTGCGATGGCTATACAAACGAAATGCCGAGTTGAGGGAGGAGATACGTGAGAGATTTTCAAATAAGGAGATATCGTCTGAGCTTATCTGGGAGTTAAGAGAAGAACAATGACATTTATTTTTATAAACGTAAAGACTATTGAAATCCAAAGTTTCTTTGGAAACGAATTAAGGTGAGAAGGAGAGCTACTTCTCCGCCTAGTGCAAAAAGAATGGTTTTGATACAATAGATTAAATTAGTATTATCGCCTATTGCTGGAAGGTCAGTTTTAATATATAATTTCGACGATAAGGTATTGTATTCTTGGATTTGTATGACATGAATTGTATGGCATGTCTTTTCGTTAATATAGCTTCATCACCTAAAAATGAAATATGTTTTTATCTTTCACATGCACACCCTGGAAATCTTTTTCATGAAATTGGTGATTTTCCGTGTTGTGGCTTAAATTTCAGAATATTACATATCCGCGATAGTTTAATGGTCAGAATGGGCGCTTGTCGCGTGCCAGATCGGGGTTCAATTCCCCGTCGCGGAGAATTTCCAAATTTTTTTTTGTTCCTCATCACCCAATTCAATGTAGATGATATCTAGTTTGACATATGCCATATACAAACAAGTCCCTTCATATTAAGGAATTAGAATTACAAAACCCGTCACTTTTCTTGAAAATACATGTGCGTATAAAGATGTTTATATTTTTACTGTAATATTTTTTTTTAGTTTGAAAGAAAAGTTTTCTTATTGTATAGTTATCAATTCTTTTGTCCGTTAATCATCTCGATTAGATCTATCAGTTCCCTTAGGTCATTGATAATAAAGTCTATAAGCTCCTTATGGTTACTGACAACCTTATCATTAGCATCGCCTTTTAGCAAAACCGTGAGACAACCAGCGGCCCTGCCGCTTTTCATATCATCGAAGGAATCGCCTACCATGATAACACTTTCGGGAACGGCATTGAGCTGCCGAGCTATATGGAGGAGTGGGTCAGGGTACGGTTTTGCAGGCCTGAAGTCTCTTGTTACAATGTGATCGAAAATGCTGTATGACTCAGGAATAAACTTGCCTATAAGGTACTGTACTGGGCCCTCGACGTTTCTAGTGCAGATGTTTTTACTTATATTGTTCTTTGTGATGTACTTCATGATTTCTTGAAGACCTGGCTGCGGGATCATCTCATCCATGGCTTTCTTTTCAACCCTGGTAAGACCGTTCTCCGCGTTCAGCCTGCTCTGCGGATCATCCATTTCATCGATGTATTCCAAAATATCCTTCGAAGTGTCTTGCAGGCCTATGGCCTCCCTCATCGCGGGAAACATCCACGGTTGTGGGAGACATAGGGTCCCGTCCATATCGAATATCACAGCTTTAATCTGAGCTAGCGGAGCAAGCTTCCGAAGTTTTTGTAAAGCCATTATTGTCTTTCACCTGGAACCTGGGGGTTTTTACATATGAACAAAGAATCTCAAAACCAAGAGGATCTTTTAAACACCTTTCGCTTTTTAAAAGAAACAAAAGACAGAAACAGGTGTGTGGAGTCTGGTTCTCTTGCAGCACCGAATTCATGTTTAGTTGTTCATGTAAGATGCATGTTGGATCAGAGAAACTTTAGAAAACTTGGAAGTTCGTTCACGTCAACCGTGATATTTCAAGTGACGCGCGACACGAATAAAATTTTTTTTTGATATCGTACAATTACCGAATCCGGAAAATGGTGGAAAGTTTCTTTCTTTTCTTTCTTTTTGTTTTGGGATCTTGCATCACAAACAAGTAAATCGACGCAGGTACAAGGGTCCTCATCTTTTCTTCTTCTTGCATAGTTGTCGTAACGATGCGCCGTTCGTTTTATGAACATGTGGGATTCAATGACACTTCTACGATTATCATTAAACTCGTTCCTGTCAATCCGACTGTCCTGTACTAATAACCGCACTACATTTGATTGAAACTATATTTTGTGTCTTTTCTTTGACCTAAACGGTAACACTTTTGCTGCGAGATCTAGGGTTTTATGCTTTTGTATCCTTCGTTGTGCTTTCTTTACTTTTTTATTTTTAATTTGTGGAGTATTTATTCCTTGACCATCGGGTATAGTAAAACTCTATCCGGTTTCAAGCTTGTGAGTTAAATTCCCAATTAAACGAAAAGTTTTGAAGGTTAAGATGATCTAATGCAGGACGCTATTGTGAACGGCGGTATTTTATTTCTCTTCCTGACTTTGAACCAGGTAAGAAATATAACTATAAAAATGATCATATCAATGTTATGCTATATAATTGTCATAACCATGTGCATTGGAGAGAACTGAATTTTTCATACCTGCAACACCTAGGATCATAAGGATAAGATTTGTACAAAAATAATCTTCAAAAAAACTAGACTATGCAACAGATTATGGTCAATTATTTGACCGCTACACTACTGTGTCTGGCTGGTACAACTGCGTTGACTGTAGATACGAACACTTATCTACCTAGCCCCCCCGGTGAAGACATCACTGTTAACGCTAACGTTTTTTTAGCGCTGGTTAGTGGTGCTACTGAAACGTTCACAGCAGGAATAAATAATAACGGTTATATATTCATGGGTAATACGAATTCAGGGCAATCCGGATTAACCTCCAAGATATCGGGCTCTGGAACAATATCAAACCAAGGTACTATTGTTGTTGACAATAGGAACGAAACCAATGGTGTATCGCTTGAATGGGACGGAGCTTCATTTGTTAACACAGGTTACATGTATTTTATGGGTGCAGATAGTCCACAAAACTCTTACACATTCTCACAATCGGGTGAATTCAATAATAAGGGTACAATGGTGTTCAGCCAGGCTTCCAAAAATACTAATAGTTACGCAAATTTACAGGCTAATACTGTTCAAAATGACGGTACTATCTGTTTGACAAATACAAAAAGTTTGTTGAAAAAATCAATTAATGGTAACGGATGTATTACCATCGGTGAAAATGCAATGATGGTTCTCCAATCCACTGGTTCAGGTGTCATGGGTCCGCAAACACTTTATATGACATCCTCATCTTCAATAATTTTTGCAGAGAGTGATTCAAAGACTGACAATATTATTGTTAGAGGTTTTGGCAATGGTAATTTCTTGACGTTTAGAACATCTGTAGACCCATTTCGTGGTAAGTGGTCATATGACGGTAATTCTGGTGTCCTAACTGTAAAACTTTGGCCAACCATTACTCACAAATTTGACATTGGAAAAGGTTATAGCTCAGGTAACTTCAAATGGAAGTCTATTTCAAACCATGTGACCCCAGATCTAGTCAATAATGCTGTTATTTATGATGGTCCTGTTCCGGACACTAGCAAACCCGCTGTTTGTAATGCATGCCCAAGCAATTCCCCCTGGATTCCTCTAGAGGATTCTGTCACTAACATTAAGTTTTGGGATGGAGCCGAAACATCCACCACAAACACAAATATGAAGATTTATACTGACTCAAACGGTCTCTTGAGAGATGATATCTCTTACGACGTGAACGTACCAATGGAACATATATCAAGTACTAACTACAGAATATGGACTGGGTCCATGAGCACAACATACTCTACTGATGTGTCGACCTTTACTGGTAGCGAT